>JAOWBJ010167220.1:0-11772 GCA_028566335.1 Monarda citriodora | reverse complement strand
ATTATTATTATTATTATTATTATTATTATTATTATTATTATTATTATTATTATTATTATTATTATTATTATTATGATGATTACTTTCATGGTAAATATGAATGCTTTAATGATCTATATTTTATTTATTTATTATTTTATCTAGTTATATTTCTTGATGATTCGTTTTTTTATCTTTTCGATTTGTTGAAAATGAAGCCAGTGATCGGCGAAGAGACAGATGGGATCTTCATCACATTCTCTTTTCCTTTGTCTTTTCGGATGAAAAATTTGACTAAGATACAACGTACATCATATGCTTTAATCTTAGTAAAATATTCATAAATCAAATAATAAAAGGACTTTTAAATTTGTTACGTAATGAACACTTGACTGTAATTTTGAAAGGACTGGATAGATTGCAATTGTTATTGTCACTTAATTATTTTTTTGTAGAGTATCCCATGTAGCTTGTCATAGAACGGCCTACGGGAGTTAATTAAGCTGCAACTACCGACTTTGGAGTAATAAATTAATTTTATGAAGTTTGATATTTTATTAATTACAACTAATTCTCATGTCTCGTATAGTATGTTATGTTTCTTGAATATACGAGTAAAGTAATAAAACATGACAAGCTTGACGAGACGGAGAAAGTATATGACTAGCCTCATCCTATGCTATATCCAGTCGCGAAGCCAGGGGTGGGGCAGTGAGGCCCACGGGCCCCACTAGATTTGGTATAAATATTATATATTTAGTACTCCTTCCGTCTAGTAATTATTGGAACTTTTCTTTTCGGTGCGAAAACTAAGACGGAAGTGTTTAGTGTTTTAACTTTTACGTGTGTTGTGTGAAAAGAGATTCATTAAGGGTATTTTCGTAATTTGCAATTAAAATTTAAAATAAATATTTTTTCCTTTTTTCCTTTTCCCACGTCATCATCGTTTTGGTCTTTTTCCTCCATTTTATGCAGCAGGGGCACCGCCACCAGCACCGCCGACCGATCCAGACACAGCGATGGGGGCACCACCACCACCAGGACCGACGTTCAGGACAAGATCCTGAACGTTATTCTTCTCGACCAGATCTTGGCCGACGCGAGGCAGCGACGGGGATGGCGAAGTTGAGAGGCGGCGAGGTTGAGAAAATCCTCAACGTTCTTCTTCTCTTATGGACTGGCAATCGTCAAGGTCGTTGAAAGTTTTGCGATCGTCGCCGGAGTTGGAGGCGGGGCTGAGCGGCGGCCAGAGGGTGTCGGAGAGAGAGGGAGTGATATGGGGAGGTTGAAAAACATTTTTAATTTATGAGATGTGAGAAGCCGAGAGGGAGAGATCTGCATAGGGAGAACATTTTTGATTTTTTTGATTCTTGAGATCTGAACATTTTTAATTTTTAACTTTCAGAAATATTTTTGGAGTTTTTTGGTTAAATTATTAAAATTAAGAAAACTTAATTAGGGAGTTAATTACACACTTAATTTGCTAATTATTTTCAAATATAGAAAGATGTCAGTATTTGCGAGATGACCCAAAAAAGAAAAAGTGTCAGTATTTGTGAAATGGAGGGAGTAGTATGTATAAAGTAAGATGTTAGATTAAATGACACACTATTCTACCTGCAATTACTGTGGTGAGAGTTCAATCCCCCTATTCCTAGACTTGCAGATTTTTTAGGCCCGCCAGGTCCGGCCCGTAACCGGCTCTAAATTGCCGGTTTTCGGCCCGGCCCGAAATCAATGGTTCGAGGCCCGGCCCGACATTGCGGTTTAGGGCTAGGGCCTAGCACTTTCGAACCGTGGCCAGGTGGGCTTAGGCCCTACGGTTCGGGCCTTCAAAACCGGCGGGCCTCTACTCTTTTTAAAAAATATAATTGTTGAAAGTAAGATTTGAATCTACGTTATTTGGTTTCTAGTCCGTCTCTATAATCACCAAACCACATCAATTTCTTAAAAAATGTATAAACTCTTTTTTAATTTATAAACTTTTTTCCCTTAATTCGGCAAAAAAATGTTAAATGTTAATAGCACGATTCGAACCTGAGTGGGGAGAAAAGCCTAAAAAATTAAGTCTATCTCCTTAACCACTCCACCATCTAAACATTTTCAAAAGTGTAAGCTCTTTTTTTAGTACAAGTATAAATTCTAAATTATCGAAAAAATTAAATAAAAAACATAGGCCCTAAGGGCCGGCTCGAGGCCCGGCGGTTTGGAACCGGCCCGGGACCGGCGGGCCGGGCCTCCGAACTGTAATCGTGAGATTCGTCAAGGGCCGGGCTCGGGCCTTCTCATACTTGAATCGAGGACCGACGGGCCGGACCCGAAACCGACGGGCCGAGGCCCGATGCAGGTCTAGGCTAGTACAACACAGACCGGCCCGCAGTAATCGCCTGGCCCGGGGTAGTAAATACTATTTTGGGTTGTGTACTAATATGGGGCTCTCTTAGGTATTAGTTTTGGGCTCTTGAACAGTAATAGGTTGTTGTGGTAGGAAAAACCCATTTTGCCCTTCAATTTGTTGCCCCAATCGTGATTCTTCATCGAAGCAGAATTCGCAGCTTCACAAATTTTGAGAGTTGTGATGGTAACTCCAGAGCCTTCTTCCCCGATCGATTCTGAGGTTGCCTCCAACTACGTTAGATTTCTCGTCGTTCAGGAAAATCACTTCTTGTTGCAGTCCGGTTCAAATCGATCACCCCCCATAACCCCCACCCCCTCCCCCAATTTTTAGGGTTTATGATAGAATTCTTGAATTTCGAGAATTTCGTTGCATTAATTTGGTTGAGCCTTGGGTGGGTGGTATTATAGCTTGTAATTTTGCAGCATTACTAGTATTTATCGTGCGCTTAGAAGGCCATAATAGAAATATAGAATATCAACTATGGATTGACTTCGTTCGTAATATCCATTTTTTTTCATCTTTTGTTTTGATCCGTTCTTTCGGGTTTTTGCTTAGGTGTGGGCTTTATTCAATTGTTGAACTTTGGTGATGTGGTCGTATTTTTTAGATGTTCGGAGTATCCTCTATGTTATTTTCATGTGTGTGTGTGATGGGCAACCAAAGTTTGTATAGATTAGTCTTGCATACACATATCGATGTTATTGCAGTTTGTAGTTATGTTTGAATGTAGATAAGTTGCATATCTTCATGGTTTCTAATTGATTGTCAATTCAGTTCACATTTGGGTCGAATACATGTTTAAACAGTCATTATTCAACTGTTACTACTTCTTTGTGCTTGATTTTTTGAAGAATGCAAATACATATGCCTCTTATACCCATAATAAAATACTTATTTCAACTGTGACTATGTCGTAGATATGTCGGAATCTGAACTAGGACCTGATGTTCTTGGAATATGGAATGATTTCATGGATGATGATTCCATGCTAGAGTTTCTTGCATTAGTCATTCTGATAGTAACAATATGTAGTAGAAAACGTAAGCGTTTAGTGTTCGAACACAGCTATTCCCTCCTAGACAGAAAACCTAGTCAAGTTAAACACTTAACTAGGCTAATTGAAGTCACAGATGCTGATTGCATTGCAAATTTACACATGGATCGTAAAACTTTCGGTAGACTAGTTCTCATGTTACGGCAATTAGGAGGGTTAGTAGACGGGAAATACGTGTCCATAGAAGAGCAGGTGACCACATTCGTGGGAATCTTAGCACATCACAAGAAGAATAGAGTTGTTGGATTTGATTTTTGGAGATCTCGCCAAATTGTCTTAAAGTACGTCTATAGTGTACTTAAATTAATCCTCATGCTTCACGGAATTCTTTTAGTCAAACCACAACCTGTTGCCGAAGATAGCACAGACCCTCGTTGGAAGTGGTGTAAGGTGTGTCTTTATACTTCTCAATTTTGTTGGGGATTATTTTCATAGGTTTTTCTTGGGGTTGAGGTTTCTTATTCGTTACGTAGGGATGCTTAGGTGCATTGGACGGCACATACATAAGTGTCATAGTCCCCAATGTAGACAAGCCAAGATACAGAAATAGGAAATGTGATATTTCCACAAATACCTTAGTTGTCTATGACCGGAATCTTCGCTTTGTGTTTGTGCTACCTTGTTGGGAGGGATCAGCAGCAGATTTAAGGGTACTACGTGATGCAATAAACAAGCCGAATGGTTTTAAGGTGCCCAGAGGTAATATCATACCAGCATCCACTTTGTACCAAAACTTCCATTCAAATAACATCGTTCCTTGTTTATTTGTATATGTAACACTTCCTTCCTATTTGCAATTGCAGGCTGCTACTATTTGGCAGACGGGGTACGTGAATAGTGAAGGCTTCCTTACTCCATATAGCATTCGCTATCACTTGAGAGAATGGGGTCCAGAAAATATGCAGCCCGCCAACCAACGAGAGACTTCAACATGCGGCATTCAAGAGCAAGGAATGTGATCGAAAGAGTGTTTGGCATTATGAAGATGCGATGGGGTATTCTTAGATCTGCATCATTTTATCCAATCAAGACGTAGATTTACCTCATTTCATCATGTTTCCTGCTGCATAATTTCATTCGCACTAACATGGCCCACGACCCAATAGAGGATGCTTTGGATGATGAACATGTTTTGGATTTAGAAGGGGACAAGAAGATGAGTGCCAATATATTAATGTAGTTCAGTCAACAAACGAGTGGACTGCTTTTCGAGATGGGATTGCGAACTCTATGTGGAATGCTCATTTAGATGACCTCGCGTAGTAGCCTTATTGGTAGAAAACCAATTCATTTTAGTTTTTTTTTCTTCTATGAATTATGGTGTACTTCGAGACTTGACCTCCATACAATTTAGGATGTATTGTATCACTAGCGTCATAACTATTTCGTTGCATAAGCTTGTCGTGTACTAATTAGCTTTCAAGTGGTAATTTTATGGATTTTGAAATTTTATTTCTATTTGTCTTTTATACTATTGATTTTTTGCTCCTTATGCATGCGCGGAATCTTGTTTTGTGAGTCGAGTAATATATTTGTCAATGAAGGTAGGTGCAAAGCATTTTCAACTACAAAATGAAATCGGAGTGGAAGAACCACCTTGTCATCCTCACGTGCGGTTGCGATCGAGGGAATATGCTTTTGAAGGTGGCTGGATTGTATGCCGACAACCCGGGGCGTTACTACTACAAGTGCCCAGGACCCGCAGGGCCTCATCGAGGCAAAAGGTTCTACTGGTGCGACGAATATCACCAAAATGAGGCCAACCACCTGACGCCCCCGTACTTGCAACCTCATGAGCTCTCCCGGTCCGAATCGTATTCACACTAAGGTGAGTCTAGTACGTCAATGTCACATCCGATGACAAACACAGCCCATGTTGTCAACAACCCAGACATCCCAAATGCTCCATTACGTTGCGAAATCGAGCGTGACCTTTTGCTTATCTTCATGGCTCTCGTCATATTGTTGTTGTGAATTATAATTGGGAAAATGATGTAGGAGGTACCCTAATGTAGTAGTATATCCGAAGGCCTAATTCACCATGTAATCGTACTAGAAGTTATTTATGTTAAGTATTATGGTATAGATGATATTATATATTGTTAGTAATTATGTATGTTGCGGACTTATCACTTCGACTAATGTAACATATGTTATGCATTATGGTGAACTTAATATCGAACTACTTTTTTTTTGTTTCTTAACGATTATATTATCCATGCAAACATCCTGTCACCACATCATATCATTTATTTTGTTAGGGACTATAACAAACACCTCTCGTCATTAATCGAGCGTTTTCATCTTGCAAAACCCCAATTGCATATCATGAAGTATTTACCTTAATTCAAATTTGCTATGTGGACGAGAAGTACGAAGGACAATTTTTATTTATGAAAACATTAGTCCACAAAGTACAACAATAGGTATTCAACCTAAGATCCTAATCGATATGGCTTACAACATTACATTACATAAAACACATATATATAAACATCACAAGTTACGTAAACATCACAAGTAGTTAAACATATTACATTGCGAACACTACGAGATACCACAACATAAGATACACACCTACAAGTCACACATTCATGGGCCAACATAAACAGATTGACGCCGGCGAAGTCGTTCGACTTTTTCAAGATTTCCACCACATCAAGGGACTAGATGATATGCTAGAAGATGTCTTCTTAGCTCGTAAGAGCTCCTCGGAAGGTTTTCGCGGCATGCGTTGGATAGGCACATCTTTTTGAGCGGGTACCGTGCTTTCCACCGATACGTTGTTGCTGGAAACCTCTTCGGGTGGTAAAACTGTCTCATTGCAGAAAAGACGACGTTTAGATGGTACTACGGGTGAATTGATCTCTTCCGAAACTTGTGGCGGCTTGTACATCGTAAACACCAAGGCAAGTTTACCGTAATGAGGTTCATCTTGATTAAAGTAAGCTCGTACCATGTTGTTTTCCTATGGATTATGCAAGAAATAAAATTGGGCAAAAAACGAAACAGATATGTATTATGGATCTTGGAGATAAAATCGCATATCATTATGCATCATATAAGTTCCATAAGCCGATGTAATATACTTGGAACATACGGAGCCAAGTTTTTTCGGAAGCAATAACTACTCCACCGTTAACATCCCATTCAGTTTCGACATCTTCAAGGATAAAGGTCCAAGCTTCGAACCTCTCTCTCAAGCGAACGTAACGCTTCAGAGCATCCTCAACGTCTAAGTCTAGAAAGTAATCGGAGTTGAGGTCAAGCATTGCAAGACATACGGCGTGCTCGACTTCTTCCTCACTTGTGCCACCTCCTTCGACCAAGCGATTGTGAATATGACTAAGGAAGACACCATCGAGCTTCCTCGTCCAGGGCTTTTCATAGAAATAATGCTTTTGTGGCTTGATGTCTTTGAAAGGCATGGTGTTATAAATCCAAAGAATGACAGTAGACATTGAAACCCTACACTCCACTCAAGTGTTGCATTGAAAATAAGCTACCTGCAACCACAGTTCGTTGGACTCTAGCACCTCGGTAGAGAATCCTCTGCGCATTGGAATGACAATACATTGGGATACTAGGCGCGACTTTTGAAGCTTTGTGTGTGGCTACAGAATTTTCGACACAACCTATCACTGGTAATTTAGCGTATCTCGAAATAAAAACAGGATCAGCAACCGATTGAACCATGCATGTAATTTTGTCTTGTAATGCATGTAATAGTAACTGATGCCATGTGTCATTTTTGTCTCAACTAAGCCCACAATTAAAGAAAATAAATTACATGGGCCCATGTATAAATGCATAAAGGTAGGGTTCTATACCTACAATTCCTTCCGACACGCCAACATCATCCCCTCTTTGGTTGCCTCCCCTTCGACCGATAGTAGAGGGAATGTAAGATTTCTTCTTTCGACCATGGTGAACTTTTTTTCTTCTTATAACAACATATCTCCTTACGAGCATTCTTTTTATTTTCTCCGGAATGTTGGGCTTATCGTAGCATTGTATCCGATGGCATCCAGTATCAAAAGTGTAGCGGGTTTGTCGGAGGAGGATCCGATCCTAATCGAAGAAGGTATCTACTAAATCCTTAACCCAAACATAAATGATTCATGCGCATTGTTTTGTTAGAGTTTAGAGCGTTATTTTTTCAATAGATTTCGCAAGAATCTTGGAGATAAAGTTGCACGGGTTTTTTTGGTTTGTAAAGACTTGTCATATATACTTCCGTGTAGTGAATTAGTATTTCGGTAAGATTTTTGCTTATTAATGCTGTATTATTCACCTAAAAGAGTAATGTATATTAGAATTGGAATACCCGTAGCATGTTCGTAGTAATACTTGGTCGAAACATTGATGGGGTAGAAAGAGTAATTTACATGTTCTCATTGGAATATATATGAACATTGGAATACTATATGTGAGTATTTCTTATAATTGTTTATATGAACATTGGTTTATTTGGTAGAAAGAGTGATATATACTTCGTATTAAGATAATTTTTGCAATTGTTTACATATTCTCTTTATGTAAGCACATTAACGAATTCGGCAATCTCATTCTTTATTTAAGATGATGATGACCTCGTGACACTCTCGGGGGATAAGCCCTTCTTTGATATAATGCTCACGAAATCTCATGTCACCGAGCCATACACTGGTACGCCCATGTTGTTTTCTGTTAATTTTTGCTTCATGTATTGTGTTGATTTTGGTTGAAGTTTGTATTTTTGGTTGTATAGAATCTATCTCGAAGGGCACAAAACACAATTCCGAAAGGAACTAAACGTGTTCTTGTATCTCACATAGACAAGACGTGGGAAATGGAATATGTGTCAAGCGGGAGATTCCGTAGATTTCGCTCGGGATTGGAAGGCCTTTGTGGCGGATAATTGCCTTAAGGTTGACGATGCGGTCATTTTCGAGGTTACGGATGTAATTGGGAAGAATATCATGCCCAATTCATTCGCGATACTGCAGCCTTGCCCGAGGGTTTCTTGGAGAGCGACTTTAGGCTAGTTTGAACTTTGTTGGTTTTCTCCAACTTTTATGGTATTATCACATTAGTATGTTGAACTTTAATTTCTACTACGAATATGTGTACTTGATGCAATGGACATCCTAGGTATATTAATTGTGTGTTTGTCTTTCTAGATGATGTTTGGGGGTTTTGATTATCTCATGGGGTGTTTATTGATTTGATGCAAAATATGAACCGAAATTTGTATGAAAACCACTTTAATGTTTGTGTGATATTAGCCTAAAATTTGATAATCCAGTCGGCGCTTTTGTAACTTCAATTCAATATGAACCGATTTTAGTATTCCTCATAACATATATGTAATTGAATTAAGAATGTATGACACTTAACAGAACATATAGGTTATTGACTTAGCACATCATAATCCACAGAATCATAAAAAGATAATCGTAGACAATTCGTTGAAATACGTTAATGTACATTATATCAAAAGCATGATTATAATCATGTTACAAAAGGCGATGCACAATACATCATATTATTTTAACCTTAGATACCCTAAACCCAACATACCATCACATGAAATCCAAGATTCAAAATGAACAATCATAACCATTCCAAAAATACACAAGTTCAAACTATCCATAAGTTTAACTAGACAAAAGGAGCAAGGAAGAGAGTCAGATTCCCTTTTGAAGAATGTGAGCAATGTACGACGCACGGGCTTCTTCAGATAGGGCTAAGAACAGCTCCAAACGCGCAGGCTTCTCGAGAAGAATCTCTCCAGCATCAAAGGCTTCATTCAGAGTCAGCCCAGATATGTTCTGTAAGATAGTCCACGATCATCCTTTGCATTGTTAACCACAACTTTCTTCACAAATTTCTCTTGGAAGGCCTCGTACTTTTTTACGTTGGTCTGCTGAATCTCCCCAATCAGATCCACTAGAGTACTAATGTTGTCGTCGAAATGTCTCTTCCTCCTATTCTTTGATGGCTTAGATGCTCCTGCAACGGACTGCGACGGACTTTCCTCAGCTACAGAAATGTTAGGTAGCTCCTCAGTTTCCCCCATATCCAGGTTCTCCCATGTTTGCTGTTGCGTAGCTTGTTCTTCACTGTCTTGCATCAACTCATTCACCATCTCCATAAACTCCGCAGCAGCTTCTTCTGTAGCTTGATCTTTCCCAAACATGACCTTCCAATCTTCTAAGTAATCCCGGGATTTATGACGCCATTTTTTTATGTTTGAATCGGCCTACAAATTACACATAAAACATTGCAAAATATTCAAGATGTTTGGGTTTATATATATTGCATTTTCAGAGTCGAATCAACATATACCATAATCAGACTTCATGTAAATGTATAACATCCAGACTCCATGATTATACGTAGCATTATGTCAAAAGTTTCAAACTTAATTCAAAAGATTCATCATGCTAAATTGGAAAACAAGTGCATAGCATATTGGTAATCCTAATAATGATTGCGGAATAAATTTGGACTTACCAAGCAGAGTCCTTCCCGCTGAGCATCGTCACAGTCAATCCTGTTGTTTTCCGTAAGATTGAACCCTACACCGCTGGTGTTCAAGATATCTCTGAGGCTTGCATAGGTTCTCTTCCAACCGGTCAGCTTGGAGTCGATGTGGGGCTTCCCCCTAATATCTGTCCTTGGGAAGGCCCTCTTCATAGCACCCTCTAGCTCTCGGTATGTGCCTGCCTTGAACCCGTTGTCGCTCTTCCACCCTTTTGCCACCAAAGCCTTGACCGCAGAAATCAAGATGTCTTCCGCAGCCTTACTCCATGCTCGATGCGGCACCTTTTTTTCCTTATGAAAAACAGACCCTCATTAGCATCAGTTCTCGCAAAATGATTAAAAACAAAAATTAAATACGAGATCTATACATCATTGTTCGGCAGTTCAGTTCATACAGCCCGTCAACATCACAAATACGAATTCACAACAATGATTTACACACTAAAACCGTAAAGATGTCAAGTTATGTGTCTCTAAAGTTCTAATACATCATGTTTCTTACCCCAACAGGAAGCGAATAAGTAGACTTTCCACAAGTCGAAAAAAATAAACACAAGGACCAAATTAAACAATAAACCCAACTGTATTGATGAACCAGAATCCAAATCATGTTCGTTTCTTAGCCCGAAGTAGACCTAGCACGCACACTTGAACTTAAAACAATCAACCAATAAACCACATAAACAAAACCTAACCCTAAACTACAATAACCATTCAAATAACAATCATTTATACAGATAACTTCGAACATATGCATCATAATTGAAATATTGAAAAAATACCAAAAAATCACAAATAATACAAGGTATCGGAATTTGTTTGGTGGCTTACCTTCCTTGTTGGATGTCATTATCAACCGATTCAACACGTAAATCTCCTTGTTCACGATGTAAATCAAGCGCGGCTGCAGATTTTCTCAGATCGTCCCCTCCATTTGCTCGGGTAGCTCTCCCATGATTTTTCGTCAAATGTGTTTGAAAAGCTAGGGTTCTGGTTATTTATAGCTGGTAGAAATGTAATTCTTTGGATTTGAAAGGGGCAGAACAGTAAATTCACGGGAAAACAGGTCGGTAAACAAGTGTACCAAACGGCCGAGTATGTTATCAACCGACCTCGACTCTTGACGAATCCAATGTACCAAACGACATAGTTGGTGGGGCCGGACGTATTAGTAATAGAGGGTAATCCCCCTTTTCTAATCCTCTTTTCATAATACCCCCTACTACCCCTAATTTTGTTTACCCCCCAACAAACACCCCCTAATTGGAGTAGAGATATATTGTCCCCCTAGTATATGGGACAAAAAGTCAAAAAGTCACCGGGCCCAGCCCATTACTCGAACCCCCTAATTTTTTATTCGGGATACCAAACGGGGGATAAAGGAAGTATATTTACTTTCACCGGCGGAGCCAGGTAGAGGTGAGTGGTGGCTTAAGCCCACCCCACCCCATTTTTTTCTTTTAATTTTTGTTCTTAACAATTATGAAATTTTTTTTTTCTGTTTTATGCATACTTTAATGTTCTAGCCCATGCTAGTAGAATTTTATTTCTCAAATTTCGAACATAAAACTTCAGCCCATGTTATTGAAATTTTCTGATTTCACCGGCCTGTTTTTATCTCTAGTTGTACCCTTAACCAAACACGCTTAAAATATGTACGATTATGAACAATGTTCTAAATTATTAAACGCTAGTGTGGTGATATGGTGAAAATTAATGTGTAAACGGGTTAACAACGCCTAGATGGATTATAACTAAAATGCAATTATATATATATATATATATATATATATATATATATATATATATATAT
>JAOWBJ010167111.1:0-11772 GCA_028566335.1 Monarda citriodora | reverse complement strand
GTGTCCCTACTCTCTGCGTCACCGCCGATTTCCGCGGGACCATATGTGCCACCAGGGTTCCAGCCGCTGTCGTTCCAACAACAAACGGCGTCTCCATCCTGGTCAGTCCCAGCGACGCAGCGCCAGTTCTCCATCGCACCGCCCTTCTCGGATCCTCCAATTACTCACCTGCCGTCTTCGGGTTACTTACCCGTGAGTGTGCAACCTCAGCAGCACTTCTCTGGATATCTGGACACTGCCCTCCAGAATCGCGACACTGGGTATCGCAACCACGGCCTCTTCGATCGTGACAGCCCGCAGACCTTTGATCGTGGCAGCCGTATACAAACGGTCGATCCGAACTCTTGTTGGAGCAACCCTGGTTCACGCACGCCCGGCGGCGGCAACAACTATGATTCACACACGCCGCGCGTTCGCGTGGACCCCCCACGTTTCGACGGTACGGATGCCTCTAACTGGTCTCGTAATATACACTATTATTTTGATAATTTGGGCACTCCGCATGACCAACGTTTGCACTTTGTTTTGCCGCTGTTCGATCCTCCCGCGGCGGACTGGGTTTGGAATTATTCGGCAAGCCACAAATTTATCTCGTGGATGGATTTTCTCGAGGATGTTCGCCGACGCTTCGACCCACTTTATTTTCAGAATCACTTGGGACTTCTATCCAAGTTATCTCAAACGGGAACTGTAGAAGATTATCAATCAGCTTTTGAAGCTCTCCAGAATAACATCAAGGGCCTTCCAGAATCTGCACTCATGGACATGTTTATCGCTGGATTGAAACAGCCACTTCAGGGGGAACTCCAGCTGCACCAACCGTCTTCTCTCGCCTCAGCTTTTGCGATCGCAAAACACTTGGCGTCTTGCCGTACAGACTGTGGCTCCACGTCTTTCTATCCTTCACGGCGGAATTGGACGCAACGTGAGGTGCGCCCACAAACACAGCTCACGCCACCACTGCCCTCGTCATCACCGAGCAGTAATCCACCTCCCCCATCGAAGCCGAGGCAGTCCCCTTACTCTCGACTGCCCATTGTGCACGTTCCAGCAGCGGTAAAAGCAGAACGTGGGAAGAAGGGCCTATGCTGGTATTGTGATGAGAAGTGGACCTCCTCACACGTGTGCAAAAAGAAATTTCTTGCATACATGGGAGCCGATGACGCTGAGGACGAGTCGGAAGAGGAGGCCGACAATTCATTGGATGATACACTCATCACGGACGATTTATCGCACCTACGGTCCATGCATGGCTCACCTTCAGCCAAAGCCATCTATTTCGAAGGCCAGATCAGCAACACTTCAGTCACTATATTGGTGGATACAGGCAGCTCCCACAACTTCGTTCACTCTCGACTCGCGGAGTCGTTATGCTTGCCCTTGTCGCCTATCAAGTCATTCCGGGTCTACGTGGGGACTGGAGAGTCGCTCACTTGTTCTCACATCAGCCGCGCCACTACCCTAATTCTGCAGGATCACAAATTTCTCGTTGATCTGCACATACTGGATATTCACGGGCCGGAGGTAATTTTGGGCATGCCGTGGCTCGAAACTTTGGGCGAAGTAACCCATGACTACGTCCTCAAAACTATGACATTCAACCACAATTCCACTCGTGTTCGTTTGTGTGGAATTTCTCGCCAGCCGCGCCACATTTCTTTGCATGGCCTTGCTACGTGTTTTACTCATGGGTTGATTGGAGAATTATATGAACTCACCTTGTCCGAACCCGCTGCTTCTCCAGAATCACTACCTGAAGGTATTACTTTTCCTACTGATATACCTACGCCGATTGCAGATATCCTTCGGCAGTACTCGGACGTTTTTCAGGTCCCCACGGGTTTGCCACCTCCACGACCCTTTGACCACAAGATTAATTTGGGGATCAATGCTAAGCCGATCAACGTAAGGCCCTACCGATACCCATATTATCAGAAGAACGAGATCGAAAAACAGGTTCAGGAGATGTTGAACCAAGGAGTTATTCGTCGTAGCCACAGTCCTTTCTCATCACCCGTTCTCCTAGTTCGGAAGAAAGACGGTACATTTCGATTTTGCATTGACTATAGGGCACTCAATAAGGCAACAATACCGGATCACTTCCCCATTCCGACCGCCGATGAGCTATTCGATGAATTAGGGTCGGCTCGCTATTTTTCGAAGCTCGACTTGCGCTCGGGGTACCATCAGATTCGGATGCACAGTTCCGATATCTATAAAACTGCGTTTCGCACGCACGACGGCCATTTCGAATTTCTCGTTATGCCTTTCGGCCTAACAAATGCCCCGTCGACCTTTCAAGCCGCGATGAATTCAATTTTTCAGCCGTATCTACGGAAGTTCGTCATTGTATTTTTTGACGACATATTGGTGTACAGCCCGGCTTTAGCGGAACACGCTGACCACCTGCTGCTTGTGTTGAAATTATTAGCTGATAACCGATTTTATGTGAAAATCTCGAAGTGCACATTCTGTCGCACAAAGGTGGAATATCTGGGCCATTTTGTCGAAGATGGCAAACTGCTGGCTGATCCGGAAAAGGTGCAGTCGATGGTCGCATGGCCGACTCCTTCTACAGTAAAACAGTTGCGCGGATTTCTCGGGCTAACGGGTTATTACCGACGATTTATTGCGCACTACGCCCATATTGCCGGACCTCTAACAGATCTCCTCCGCAAGGACTCGTTCCATTGGACACCGGCAGCGGACGAGAGCTTCTCTGCACTCAAATCAGCCATGACCGAAGCTCCGGTTCTGCGGCTCCCGGACTTCTCGAAAACTTTTTACTTGGAGACCGATGCGTCTAACTTTGGAATTGGTGCAGTGTTGGTTCAAGATGGTCACCCTTTAGCTTTCTTCAGCAAGAAGTTAGGTCCCCGTCGTCGCGCGGCATCTACGTACCATAAAGAGTTGTATGCGATTGTCGAAGCCGTTCAGAAGTGGCGCCAATACTTGCTTGGCCGCGAATTTGTGATTCGCACGGATCAGAAAAGTCTTCGTGAATTACTACAGCAAGTTATACAGACCCCGGAGCAGCAATTATATATTCGGAAATTGATGGGATTCAAATTCCGCATTGAGTATAAGACGGGAGCGTCGAATCGGGCTGCGGATGCATTATCTCGCCGGGACGAAGAGGATTCAGCACCGGCCAGTCTCTTGGTGGCAATGGCACAGCCTATTCCCGATATTTTGGAGCTTTTACGTGAGGAAACAACACGGCTACCTGACTTGATCGCCCTACGCGACGCAATTCTCTCCGGGAAAGGTGAGCCCGGTTACTCGTTTGCTTCTGGCCTAGTTTATCGAGGCCGCCGTATTGTCGTCAGTTCAGAATCAACGGTCAAGCAAGCTCTTTTGTACGAGTATCATAATACGCCGATGGCCGGACACCCAGGTTTTGAGCGTACAGTGCGACGCATTACCACACTGTTCTATTGGCCAAATTTACGCAAAGAGGTTAAACAATATGTTGCATCCTGTGTTGAGTGTCAGTCGACAAAATACTCAACCCAGCGTCCGGCCGGCCTTCTTCAGCCTCTCCCCATTCCGACGGCCGTGTGGGACGACATCTCTATGGATTTCATCACAGGACTCCCGCCTTCGCGTGGTTATTCGACGATCATGGTAGTTGTCGACCGTCTTTCCAAGTACGCGCACTTTGCCGCGTTACCCCCTACCTTCGATGCTTTGCGAGTGGCGCGGCTCTTCATCGATACCGTAGTTAAGCACCACGGTTTCCCTCGCACCCTCATCTCGGATAGGGATCCGATATTTTTGAGCGAAATCTGGTCGGCCATGCTCACTTTGAGCGGTACCAAGTTGTGTTTCTCCACCGCTTACCATCCGCAATCTGACGGACAAACGGAGGTCCGTAACCGGGGACTCGAGCAGTACTTACGCTCATTTGTGGCGGACAAACCATCTCAGTGGGCTAATTTTTTACCTTGGGCAGAATTGGCGTTAAACTGCTTCCATCACGTCGGGTTGGGGACATCGCCGTTTCGAGCTTTATACGGTCGAGATCCTCCAGATTTAGTGGCAACAGCTCCATCCCGATCTACTCCTCCTGATGTTGCTACGCTGATTCGTCAACGGAGTGAGCTACTGGTATTGTTACGCCGGAACTTGGAGCGTGCGCAACAGCGTATGGTGGACTTGGAGAATCGTGGACGTCGTCATGTCGAGTATGCTGTGGGTGATCGCGTACTCCTTAAATTGCAGCAATATCGACAACATTCTGTGGCTAAACCTTTATCGTCCAAGCTCAGTCGTCGTTATTTCGGGCCCTTCGAGATTGTGGAGCGTATCGGACCGGTGGCGTATCGTTTGCATTTGCCCGACGGCGCTCGCATTCATAATGTATTTCATGTGAGTCTTCTGCGTCCTTTTGTACCTTCTGCCTTTGATGATACTAGTGCACATCTTCCTTCTGAGATTGAAGGACACAGAGTTCTACTCAAACCTTTGGCGGCAGTGGATTTTCGGACTACTCTTCTTCGTGGTGCAGTTGTGGAACAGGTTTTGTTGAAATGGGATGCAGATGATTTAATTCCTCCGACGTGGGAACCACTTACCTTGGTTCGATCTTGCTTTCCATCTCTCCTTGCGGACAAGGAGATACTCATCGGGGAGGGAGTTGATAGAGATCACGTCGACAATGCCGAGGAACAAGAGCCAGTCAATCCGGTCAGTGAGATCGACGTCAATCCCATGCAGCCGGACGTAGAGGTGCAGCCGAGACCTCGGCGGATGGTGAAGCGTCCGGCGCGATTTGATGATTTTGTCTCACGTTGATTTTGCTTATTTTATTTACGTATTTTGTGGTGTCTTTATCTTTTGGACTTTATTATTTCTCTGAGACTTTATTAGTTTTATTTATCGTTTTTGGGCTTCTGTAATAGTTATTGGGTCGAGCATTATTATAAGCTCCTTTACGGGTTTTCTTGTTGGTTCTTTCCCGTAACGCAAAAGAGAGTCGAATCAACCAGGGTCCTTAGTTATTATATAAAGGGGATTTTCTTGTGTATTGAATATCAGAGAATTCAATAAAGAAAATTTTACCCTACTTCCTTTTCGTTTTTTATTTACTTTTGCCGCAAGTTTCTTTGAGAACCCTAGTCGCTGGTTCTCGTCGTTCTTGTTAGGAGTAAAACCCTAACAATTGGTGCTTTCATCTTGTACTCATGCCGACCTCCGCCGCTACGTCCGAGCCGCCAGCTACCCTACCGCCGCCCTCTGCCGGTGTATCGGTGTCCTCGCCGCAACTGGATCTGTCGACCATAGCCGCACAAGTGGAATCTCGGGTTATGGCGCAACTCACCAAAAAGTTTGATGAATTGGAATTTCGCATGCATAACAATCAGGTTGGTGAATTACTGTTTCATTCAAGGCCACCTCCGGATCCACCGTACTCAGTTCGACCACCGGTGTCCCTACTCTCTGCGTCACCGCCGATTTCCGCGGGACCATATGTGCCACCAGGGTTCCAGCCGCTGTCGTTCCAGCAACAGTCGACAACCCCCTCCTGGTCAGTTCCACCAGAGCAACGCCCACTCACGGTCGCTCAGTCGATAATTCCTCCTCCGCTAAACCCCATTCCAGTGCCTTTCTCGGGACAACCACACACGAGTATGCAGTCCCAACCTCCGTTCTCCGGATATTTTGATGCTTCTCAGTCTGGCCGCGATACCGGATATCGCAATCACGGCCTCTACGATCGTGACAATACTCCCTCCATTGATCGCGGCAGCCGCATTCAAACGGTCGACCCGAATTCTTGTTGGAGCAATCCCGGTTCACGCGCGCACGGCGGCGGCTTCAACTCAGACACAAACACGCCGCGCGTTCGCGTGGACCCCCCACGTTTCGACGGTACGAATGCTTCTAATTGGTCTCGCACTATACATTATTATTTTGATAATTTCGGCATTCCTCATGACCAACGTTTGCACTTTGTGTTGCCTTTATTCGATCCTCCTGCCGCGGATTGGGTCTGGAATTACTCGGCGAGTCATAAATTCATCTCGTGGATGGATTTTCTGGAGGATGTGCGGCGTCGTTTCGACCCCTTATATTTCCAGAATCACCTGGGACTTCTGTCTATGTTATCGCAAACGGGCTCGGTGGAAGATTATCAGTCAGCTTTCGAAGCTCTCCAAAACAACATCACAGGTCTTCCAGAATCCGCGCTCTTGGATATGTTTATCGCGGGGCTGAAACAACCACTTCAGGGTGAACTCCAATTGCATCAGCCTTCATCTCTCGCTTCGGCCTTTGCGATCGCGAAGCACTTGGCTTCTTGCCGCGCTGACTGCGGGTCTACTTCACTCTATCCTTCGCGTCGCAACTGGGTTTCGCGTGATACACGCCCTTCCCCACTGCCTGCGCCACAGGCGCCAACTTCTACACTCACCAGCAGCACCCCAACACCTCCGCCAGCCCAGAAGCAATCACCTTATTCGCGACTGCCGGTAGTTCGCGTGCCATCTGCCGTTAAGGCGGAACGTGGGAAAAAAGGGCTGTGTTGGTACTGCGATGAGAAGTGGCACTCCGCCCACGTGTGCAAAAAGAAATTCCTCGCGTACATGGGCGGTGCGGACGATGATGACAGCTCGGAGGAGGAGACCGAACAGCCACTGGATGACACACTTATTTCGGAGGATCTATCACACCTTAGATCGATGCATGGTTCGCCTTCAGCTAAGGCTATTTACTTTGAGGGACAGATTGGTCACAGTTCAGTCACAATCTTGGTGGATACAGGCAGCTCTCACAATTTCATCCACTCTCGACTCGCGGAGTCCCTATGCTTGCCTTTATCGACGATCAAGCCGTTCCGTGTTTATGTGGGTACCGGCGAGTCACTAACCTGCTCGCATATCAGCCGCTCCACAACGTTATTGCTTCAGGATCATAAATTTTGCATTGACCTCCATATATTGGATATTCACGGCCCTGAGGTGATTTTAGGAATGCCATGGCTTGAAACTTTGGGTGAGGTCACCCACGACTACGTCCTCAAGACGATGACGTTCGACTACAACTCCACTCGCGTGCGTCTCTGCGGGATCTCGCGGCAGCCAAGACACATATCCTTGCATGGCTTAGCTACGTGTTTTGCTCATAATCTAGTGGGTGAAGTTTACGAGCTTACTCTCTCAGAACCCGAGACTACTTCCGAGTCACCACCGGACGGCGTAACATTCCCTACGGATATTCCCAGCCCAGTAGCCGAGGTACTTCGCCAGCACATCGATGTCTTCCAGATCCCCACGGGCTTGCCGCCCCAGCGGCCTTTTGACCACAGAATCACCTTGTGCAGTAATGCTAAACCGATCAACGTCAGACCTTACCGCTATCCCTACTTCCAGAAGAACGAGATTGAGCGACAGGTTCAGGACATGTTGAGTCAGGGTGTCATTCGCCACAGCCACAGCCCCTTCTCGTCACCCGTGCTCCTAGTCCGGAAGAAAGATGGCACATTTCGATTTTGTATCGACTATAGAGCACTCAACAAGGCGACAATTCCGGACCACTTTCCAATTCCGACCGTCGATGAGCTTTTCGATGAATTAGGGTCAGCTCGTTACTTCTCAAAGTTGGACTTACGATCGGGTTACCATCAGATTCGGATGCACAGTTCCGATATATATAAGACCGCGTTCCGCACGCATGACGGACATTTTGAGTTTCTCGTTATGCCTTTTGGCTTAACGAACGCCCCTTCGACGTTTCAAGCTGCGATGAATTCTATTTTTCAACCTTATTTGCGGAAGTTCGTAATCGTTTTCTTTGATGATATTTTAGTGTACAGCCCGGCTTTGGAGGACCATGCCGAACATCTTTTGCGTGTTTTGCAGCTGCTGGCCGAGAATCACTTCTACGTGAAACTTTCGAAGTGTACATTCTGTCGCACAAAGGTGGAGTACTTGGGGCATTACGTCGAAGAGGGCAAGCTGCTGGCCGATCCGGAAAAGGTACAGTCGATGGTGGCATGGCCGACCCCCTCGACGATAAAGCAGCTACGGGGTTTCCTCGGACTTACCGGTTATTACCGACGATTTATTGCTCATTATGCCCAGATTGCAGGACCTCTTACAGACCTTCTCCGCAAGGATGCTTTTCACTGGTCCCCGGCTGCGGAGGCGAGCTTCAACGCACTCAAACACGCCATGACCGAAGCTCCAGTTCTACGCCTCCCGGACTTCTCGAAAATTTTTTATTTGGAGACGGATGCTTCTAATTTCGGTATTGGTGCTGTGTTGGTTCAAGATGGTCATCCTTTGGCGTTCTTCAGTAAAAAGTTGGGCCCCCGTCGGCGTACAGCCTCGACATACCATAAGGAGTTGTATGCGATCGTTGAAGCTGTTCAGAAGTGGCGCCAATACTTGCTTGGTCGCGAATTTGTCATTCGCACAGACCAAAAGAGTCTTCGTGAATTACTGCAGCAGGTTATCCAGACCCCGGAGCAGCAGTTATATATTCGGAAATTGATGGGTTTTAAGTTCCGTATTGAGTACAAGACAGGAGCGTCGAATCGAGCTGCCGACGCTTTATCTCGTCGGGACGAAGAGGATTTGTCACAAGCTGCTCTGTTGGTAGCTATGGCGCAACCTATTCCTGACATTATGGAGCTTTTACGGGAGGAAACCACACGTCTACCTGATTTGGTCGCTTTACGCGACGCCATTATCGCCGGAAAAGGAGAACCCGGATACTCGTTCGATGCAGGCCTAGTGTATCGGGGTCGCCGCATTGTAGTCAGTTCTGAGTCGGAAGTGAAGCCAGCACTCTTGTATGAATATCACAATACGCCAATGGCCGGCCACCCCGGATTTGAGCGCACGGTGCGTCGCATCACTACGCTTTTCTTTTGGCCAAACTTGCGTAAGGAGGTGAAGCAATATGTAGCAGCTTGCCTTGAGTGTCAGTCGACAAAGTATTCGACTCAGCGCCCGGCCGGTTTACTTCAGCCGTTACCCATCCCAACTGCCGTGTGGGACGATATCTCGATGGACTTCATCACTGGTCTCCCGCCTTCGCGTGGGTATTCTACGATTATGGTGGTAGTCGACCGTCTCTCCAAGTATGCTCACTTCGCGGCATTACCGGCAACTTTCGATGCTTTGCGCGTAGCGCGCCTCTTCATTGATACGGTGGTCAAGCATCACGGGTTTCCTCGCACACTCATCTCGGATAGGGATCCGATTTTTCTGAGTGAAATCTGGTCGGCCATGTTAACTTTGAGCGGCACAAAGCTATGTTTTTCCACCGCTTATCACCCGCAGTCCGACGGGCAAACGGAGGTCCGTAACCGGGGACTCGAGCAGTACTTACGCTCTTTTGTGGCGGACAAGCCTTCGCAGTGGGCAAATTTTTTACCTTGGGCAGAACTCGCATTAAATTGCTTTCATCACGTTGGGTTAGGGACATCGCCCTTTCGAGCACTGTATGGCAGGGATCCTCCTGACCTGGTTGCGGCTGCCCCGTCCCGATCTACGCCTCCGGATGTCGCGACTCTTATTCGCCAACGTGGTGAGCTTTTGGTTGTTTTACGGCGAAACCTAGAGCGCGCTCAGCAGCGCATGGTGGACTTAGAGAACCGTGGCCGACGTCATGTGGAGTTTGAAGTTGGTGCTAAGGTGCTTTTGAAATTGCAGCAATATAGGCAACATTCTGTAGCAAAGCCTATGTCTTCCAAACTTAGCCGTCGATATTTCGGACCTTTCGAAATTATGGAGCGAATTGGGCCAGTGGCGTATCGTTTGCAGTTGCCCGACGGCGCGCGTATCCACAACGTCTTCCATGTTAGCCTTCTTCGACCTTTTGTGCCTTCGACTCATGGTGATATTAGTACCCAGCTTCCAGTCGAGATTGAGGGCCACCGCATACTACTGAAACCTGTGGCAGCCGTGGATTTTCGCACTACTCTTGTACGTGGTGCTGCAGTGGATCAGGTACTGCTGCGTTGGGATGTTGATGATTTAATTCCACCGACTTGGGAACCACTTGCTTTGGTTCGGTCGTGCTTTCCATCTCTCCTTGCGGACAAGGAGGTTTTCATGGGGGAGAGAGTTGATAGAGATCTCGCCAACGATGTCGAGGAACGAGAACCAGCTGACCCGGTCGTTGGGGCCGAAGATAATCCCATGCAGTCGGACGCGGGAGTGCAGACGAGACCTCGTCGAATGGTGAAGCGTCCGGCGCGATTTGATGATTTTGTTTCTCGTTGATTATGGTTTATTTTATTTAGTTATTTTATTAGTGTTTTTGGACTTTAGTATTTCGTTTAAGCTTTTATTTAGTATTGGGCTTTTGTAATAGTTTTGGGTCGAGCATATTATAAGCTCCTTTACGGGTTTTCTTGTTGGTTCTTTCCCGTATCGCAAAAGAGAGTCGAATCAACCAGGGTCCTTAGTTAATATAAATAGGGGATTTTCTTGTGTATTGGATATCAGATAATTCAATAGAGAAAATTTATCCCTACTCTGCTCTCTCTCTCGTTACTTTTAGCGCAAGTTTTATTTTGAAACCCTAGTCCTCGCCGTTCTTTTCTTGTTAGGTGCAAAACCCTAACAACAGTTTTTCTAGGCGTGCAATTGCCGTAACTTGTGTTTTGATCAAGACAGGATAGAATGCTTTCTTTACCTTCAACTACCAAACTCAACTATATAATTGATGCAAGTGGCCAGTCCAGTAATCGAGATGCAGGTTACAGTTGTAGCTCTGTTTGAAGCTTGCAATTCCTTCTTCTTTCAGTTTTTTTAGCTTGATGAGCAATTTAGGTAATGCTAGTCACTTCATTTTTGAATATGAAGTGAAAAAAATATATAGGTTGCTGTGATGAAGATTTGAGCTTGAACCATCGGAAAGTAGGCGAAAAAGAAAAGCTAGAGCAAACATTTTCATTGCGTAAAATGGAACCACATGAACTTTGTTCTCTTTATGAACTTGTTTTGTTAGTTCATGAGAGTATGAACTACCGAACAACAGGTAGCATCCCAGCAGATCAATCTGTCAGTAGAGAGGAAAATGACATCAAGATAATTGTATTTATGTTTATGTAGATAATATTATCCATTCATTTTTTGGTTCACAGGTTCACATCAGTTTTTGGATCTGGGAGGTGGAAACATACTTCTGTAGGAAGAAGCTGACCCCGAAAAACAACCAACAAAGGACAGTTAACATCCAGCAAACTCCTATAAATCTGCAACCAGTTAAATCTACCATAAATTATCCAGGTAAAGAGTATGCTTGAAGGTTCTTTTGGGTGAACAAGCTTTATGTCCTGAAATGGCCTAAAGGATTTGAGGTGGTGCTATATTCTAGGTCAGAGTGTGGGCGCTAAGCTCTGTTGATCTTGGTGAACTTTCCAGAGGTAGCAAGTTTATGCTCATGTATTGTTCTTATTTCTTCTGTTTTGGTCATTGTAAGGAATTATCCGATGAGTGCATATATTTCTCTTCCCTTAAAGTTTTGATGTTCTGTTGTTATAACCATGGCTCTTTCTTTTTCCTTCCTTCTAATGCACATATTTAATTTTTTGCACCTTAGGCTTTCAAAGTTTTGACTGCTTTGCATTCTGGAAGGGAGCTTGATCCCGTTTCACCAAATACAGGTAGGCCAGTCATTTGAGTGGGATTTCGTAGTGTTTATATATACTCATAAGTGTCAATAACCGGTGAATCCTTAACTTGCAGGAGTGTCAATTGTAAACTCAGGCTTGAGAGGTGCTGTGATGGTTGTCCATGCTGTTATGATCATTGT
>JAOWBJ010167008.1:0-11775 GCA_028566335.1 Monarda citriodora | reverse complement strand
GGGTTGACAAAGAGATGTTCCATGTCCATCCTATCAAGTTTGATTGGAATTCTTGGGTCCCTCTTAAAGTTAACTTCCTTGCATGGAGACTCGTCAACAATGGCATCCCTACTTCGGATTCACTTGTCGCCAGGACAATCACTTCTTTCACATGCCCCCTGCCCTTTCTGCCATTAATTCAACGAATCTGCAGCTCACCTATTTGGCTCTTGTGCTCTCTCGGAAGCTGTCTGGGAGTTTGTCTCCCGCTGGTGCCGTCTTCGCCCTTTCTTCTTCTTAGAAATCTCTGACTTCATCAACTTAACCCAATGTCTCAGTGGTTCACCCTCAAAGCGCAAAGCCATCTCCGCCGTGATTCTCACCACTCTTTGGATCTTGTGGAAAAACATAAATGCTGCCAAGTTTGAAGGGAAGCAAATCCGGCTATCAAACCTTATTGGTGAACTCAAATCTCTAAGCTTTCTTTGGATAAAAAGCAGGTCCAATCTGCAGTCTATTACTTGGGAAAACTGGAGTAACTTCGTTTTCCTTGCTTAGAGTTACATTTATTCCTTTCGTTTTTCTTTAGTCGTTCTTTTCCTCTCGTGGTTTGTACACATGGTTAACTTCTCTAGTTAACCATTTTTTGCTTCCTTTCTTGCAATAAAAATTTTGTTGGCCTTTCAAAAAAAAAATTCTGCAACTGCCCGTGCCCGGGGGTTTTGAATGGTTAAATCGCCCGCTGGGCATACTTCGCTCGACCTAAACAGAAAAGACGCCCGACTTGTCCGTTCAAATACCTGATGATTCAGACTCAATTGTCCCATATCGGTTGTGGAGACAATTGGTCTGGGGTATATAGATTAAATGGACTCTCTCACCTATCATATTAGTCTTTTGGGCTGAGTTATCTTATTTGGCCTATATCAATTGACTCTTTCATTGACAGCCCAAACGGCTCGGAGCAGTGGCGGAGCCACCCCTTAGCAAGGGGTGGCTCAAGCCCACCCTACCCCAATTTTTTTGTATTTTTTGCTTTTATAAAATGAAGATTATATTATATTATGCATAATTTAATGTCTCAGTCCATGCTAATATATAGATTTGTTTCCTAAATCCCGAACATAGAACTTCAGCCCTCGGTATCGAGATTTTCTGGCTCCGCCGCTGGCTCGGAGTGGTGGCCGGGCAACAAACTCGCCGTAACCAATGAGTACGTTTGGGACCGACTCGGAGTGGTAACCCACAGAATGGTAACCGGCAAAGAATCCGGGCCACCGTGGTGACCTGGCAAAGAAACAGCCGTGACCAACAGGGACGTTGGCCCTTAAAGGGGGATCGAATGTTACGGACTCAACTGGCAAAGAATAAGCCGTGACCAACGGGGACGTTGGCCCTTAAAGGGGGATCGAATGTTATGGACTCACTTGTCCCACATTGGTTGTGGAGACAACTAGTGTGGGGTATTTAGACTAAATATCACCCGACTATTCACCCTGCTTGTACACTTGTTCTTTCATTTTGAGCTTCACTCTTGGCCTCTTTTCACCTGTCTTAAGCTGAAAGACTCAACAAACATATTAAACTTCCAAGTCATGTTAATTGGTTAAGAATGAATGATTCGAGTAAGAAAACCCAACATTTGTATCATATACACACTAATCAACACGATAAAATATGAATTTGTCATACTTGGAGGTAACAAAACATGCTATAAGAGATTTGTCGTTTGATAATAATCGAGTATATCATGATTTAAACTCATAGTTCCAATTTTCCTATTATTAGGGAACTCTAGCTCGTGTAAGAAATATCTTGTTTCCACTTTTGTTTATGAACATCATAAGTTGTCCCGTAATAAAATCAGTTGTTGCTGATACCTTCTTTTCAGTTCCTTCTTTTATAACCTGAGCCCGGAGAACAAAGAGATAAGAGGGCCCTATAGAGAATGTGGTCAGAAATCCATAATAAAGTCCGAACGACCAAATTGATTAGCTTCATGCATAAGGATACTAGATTACTTAGTAGAAAAGATTGAAGAATCATCACAAACCTCTTTTTTTCTTTTCTATTGCAATTTCTAGATTATCATATGATGATTTTTGAACTTTCCATATATAGAAAAGAAATATAAAGAGATAGACTAGAAATGAAATCTATTATGTCAACGACCCCAAGGGGTATTAAATGAATAGAATTGGAATCTGGATGGAATATAATGAAATTGAGCCACTTTGAGGTTCCCTTTGAAATGAGACATGGAAGGGAGCCACTACGAAGTTAGATTTTTGTTTGCCATTTATAAACTTTCTGAAAAAATTCTATCACTTAACGACGAAGGTGATAGGGGACGCAACTTTATATTAGCGGTTACAGCTTACGATTATATGGGATTTCTGCGTCGGGGATCGTGGCAGTGCCGAACTTGACTGTAGGTCCAGCAGGCACATGGCTCAATATTTTTTTCGGCCCATTTTTTTTAGTTTTAGTATTATTCATACATAAATTATATTAATATCTTCTATTCTTCTTCTACACGCTAATTAGTTTTAGAATTTTTTTCCCTAATACAACATATTATTATTATTATTATTATTATTATTATTATTATTATTATTATTATTATTATTGTCTTTTGTTTTCCTTACTAAAATGCACTTTTTTTTTCGCCTAGGATCTGGGGAGTACAGGATCGGCCCTAGATTGAGGTAATGAATGTAAACTACATAATATAAAAAGATCTAATATGTTTCCTTCAAATCCAAACTTCGTTTCAACTTTTATCGATACTTCTCCAATCAGGTTGCTGGGATGGTAGTCAATCGATGAAGGAAGTCGCGACGAGCGATGATACAGACTATAAACAGGAGAACTCAACCAAAAAGACTAGTCTGCTAGGAGAGAGAACTCATTTAGTCTATATACCCCACATCAGATAGTTCTACCACCGATGTTGGACAATTGAGTCCGTAAGAAGCGAGCTCGACTATATTGTACATGGGCGATCGAGTACGAGTTTTTCGGTTAAATAATTAATGACATAATGTAAAGAACACCAAAGGATTACGTGGTTCGATTTACTCGTGTAAATCTACGTCCACGGGAGAAAAAAGGATTCTCGTGTATTAGCTATATGAGTGCAGATTACAAATGAAGAGATTCTAGCAATTCTAGTTGTTAAAGGTGCTACTTATACACCTAGGCTAACTAGGGTTGGGCTTGCAGGCCCAACAAGGTCGTGGGTAACTGCTTTGAAGCAGTTACCGGTAATGTAGATCGTGGGTAGTGGACGTGCATGCACACGTACTTGCCGTCCAACCGTTCAACGACTGCGGACTGTAGGACAAGTTGTGAAAATCATAAGTCCTTTGCGCCGTAAAGCCGGAGTGAGGTGTCTCAATCCGACGAGTTTGGCATGACCGGTGTTGTGGCTTGCGGATGGGGCCGAAGTGGACTCTCTGGCCAGAGTTAATCCTTTGAGTGTCTCTGATGCCGAAGTTGTATGTGATTTGGATTGAGACTTTTGGACCGGAGTTTCATTGCCGAACTGTTTGATAAGGTCGATCCCTTGAGCCTTTATTGTTAATGGGCCGGAGTTAATTGGGCCTCCTTGTTGGGCTTGAAGGGCGTTGGACCATATCCTATCAGGCTTCGAGGTCGAACCGGAATCAAAGGTAGTCAACAGAGGGAGTTGTTGGTCATAAAGTCGTTCGGACGGTTATCTTCATTGTGGATGTGTGTGATCCTAACATGTAGATCTCTTATCAAAAGTTGGATTCGGGTGAGGATGGTACAAGTGGTCCAGGATCTGTGGTGATCAGAAAAAAGAAGGGCCACAACAGCAGCAGCAGCATCAAGCTCACGCTTGAGAAGATAACCGATATGCAAGAAGATCGTGGTAGACTGCTTGGAGATCGGCATTGAAACTCGAGTCGCCATGAGGGGCGGGCTGAAGGCAGACAAGATAACAAACTGTGTGTCACGAACCAAACCGCCCCTATACGCTTTCATTTGTCCTATATCGAATGAACCATCCATGATAAGCCTCACCAGAAGGCTGGTGGTGGATACCATAAGACATGCATCGATCTAAGGGGTCGCCTCACAAGCGCTAAAAAATACAAAAAGTCGACCTGGGAGGAGCAGTTACTCTACTATGAGAGAACAAGCTTCTTAATAGTAACTAAGAACCGAATATGAAGAATCACCTGCGCATAATATGATAAGCATGAAAAAGAACATCACTATACTCGTGATTGTTTTTTTTTCGTCCAAATAAACTAAAAAACTAAAAAAATATTATAAGTTTAGCCAAACACCCTCTAAATAGAATATAAAGAAAAAATGATATGTGGGATGCGCGTAGTGTGTGGAGTGAGGCGTGGTGTTGGTTTTGGTCTTAGACTGGTCACAGCGCGGTGGCTGGATGCTGGACGCAGCCTCCCCAGCCACCGTGCTCCATCCTGGACACAGCTCCATCCTGCGCTGGCGCCCTCCCTCCTGCGTCCGGACGGGGCGCTCGAGCATCCCGAGCATCCGTGCAGGACGCTCGAATTTCCCTTTTTTTTTTGCTTTTTCACGTTTAAATTAAAAAAAACTGAAATTACAAAAAATAGCAACAACTATATCCCAAAATCAACTATATATACACCTCATTTTCACCTCAATCTCACACAGCATTCTTCATTTCACTCCTCAATCTCATATTATCTCTTTGTTGCATTTACAAATCAATTTTAAGCTTCGGAGTCTCGGAGGTTGTCACACTGGCTGATGCAGTGCTATTGGCTGAAAACAGGCTGGTATGCATGAGAAGCAAAGCATTTAGGGAGTACAAGAAGATGAAAAAGCTCGATACGAGCCGGATGACGGAAGAGGAGCGAACTATTCATTCCGCTTTTTTGGAGAAATTGTATGTCATCTCCGAAGGAAAATGAATATGTTTGCGATTTAATTTAATTTGGGTATTAATGTAATGCTTTTTATTTTCAATAAAATAAAATATTTTTAATTTTGTGTTTATGAAATTAAATTTTAAAAATCGAAATTATTAAAATATTATTAAAAATTGTGGAGAGTCCAATGGAGAGTCCATGATGCGATTGTGTCTCGTAAAAGGATGCAGTGGACTCGTCAGAAAAGTTGAAAATCCAGTGGAGAGTTCAGAATGCAGCTGTCTAATATAGACAAAACCCTAATTAAATAGATGAGCAAACACATACATGTGATCGTAATATATTCCATTCTATCGCTCTGCGTTAAATTCGAACATAGCCCCCCAAAGAAGTTCATCAATAACATTTAAAATTTACGTTTCTGACTTTGAAATTGTTTAAATCAAATATATTTTGCAAATGAAAATTTCAAAAAAGAAGATGACTTCACATCAGTAGCTCACTCGTTTCTTCGCTGTCGAGGATAAACAACATCATAAAATTAAACAAAAATAAAATTTATAAATTTTAGAAAAAACATTGGAGAGTAGAAGTGAAACTCCGGCGGCGGCTCTTGGGTTTTCCAGCAGGCTTCCTCGACAGCGGCAACGAATACCTTAATGTTAGAGAGTGTTTGGCCCAGAGGAGTATCCCATGTCGGCGATCCCCGTGTGGAAAAGTTTTTCAACATCCATGACAATCAAATTAAAAGGGGTCGGTAAATGATGATAACTTCAAGAATTTGATAAGAAATGAAGTACATATAACATCATTTAAGTTTAAACCGAAATAATATTGACTAATTGAAGAAAGAAAGATTGAAGTAGAACTATACTTGTTTTTACCTGAAAGAGGGGCTATGGATTCACGAAGAGGATTTGTTTATAAAAGTGTTGTTTATTGTTAAATCCAATTTTCGTAGGGAATTTATAGAACGCGACAAGAACATAAAAGGGACACGAGATTTAATGTGGTTCGATTTACTGGTGTAAATCTACGTCCACGAGAGAAAAGAGAGCTTATGCTTTTATTAGCTTTTGCTCGTAAATACAAGAGAGAACGCCTATGAGATTGGCGTTATTTTATGAGATGAGATTCTGCCCTTTTTTCTAACCCTATCACTTATTTATACAAGTAATTAGGGTTGAATTGTTGGGCTTATTTCTGTTGGGCTTAGCTTGGACCATATCCTATTATTTATATATAGTTATTTCACTAATATTTTTAATTTAATTTAATAAATTGGGGGTATAAGGAGAAAAATGGGGCTGTGTACCAATGCGGCTACATATAAATCAATAAAGAATGGACGACGCATAAAATTATCTCACACAATTTAAACCGTAATTAGTTGGTAGATATGTATATATTACATGATGTAACGTGTTTATACTATATATTATAATTGTCTCATTTTATTATTTTATATTTTACATATATTTTTTTTTTACGAAAAATTTATGTTGAATGGAGCGAATACTATTTTGAAAATATAATACAACATATTCCACAACCAATGTTTTAAAAACTGGACCGGACCGGCCGGTTCAACAGGTTCGACCGGGACCTTAAAATCGGCAGTCCGTTTGGACTGCTATTGGACAGCCGGAACCAGATCGAACCGGTCATAACCGGACGACCCGGTGAACTGACTTTTTTTTACAAAAAAATTAATTTGCAAGAGGCAAGAATTGATCTCTTGACCACTTAGTTGGTTATCCAAGATGTTAACAAACTATGCTAAATGAATTATTATTAGTTTCCAATTTTAATAAAATTTATACTCAATATTGAATAAAAACTATTTATCATATATATATTATAATAATATTTATTTATATATTTATTGAACGGTTCGATCATGATTCAACCGATTAAACCAATAGAACAATGACCCGGAGGCACCGGATCGAGCTCCGATCAAATTTTTAAAACATTGTACACAACACAATTAGGAGTTGATACTACTCCTTATGCAATGTTAATGGTCAATTATCTATATAATAATTATAAATCTCCATATAGATAGAAATTGTTACACTTTGTCAGATTTGAATTGTCTAGAATACACTTGTATTCCCTAAAAATAGAAAGTGATACACAATACAGACTGAGTTCAATTCCTGACTGATATATTTTTTTAATTATACTTTTCGCTCTACTATCACTCTCAAGCCCATTAACTATTATTTAAACTAATATCTAATTATTATTCTTAATTTTCTTAATAAATTCATTGACATTCCAACACAAACACAATTTATATTTAATTTTTACCGCCGCAACGCAAGTACAATAAGCTAGTATTATTTTATATTTCAATATACTTTCCCTCGTAGATAATTAGCATGGACGGAGGGAGTATACGTTTCCTCTAACTTTCTGCATTATTAGGTTCATTTAAATTAAAGGAGGCGATGAAATCCCTAACATCAACGTACAATTCCTCTGCGTGTTCCGCATCCAAGATGTCCACGGCATGATAACCGCCCTCCACAAATTTCTCCACCATGCACCCCCCACGCGCCGCCAGCATCTGGGCGAACTCCTTCTGCTTGTCGACTAGAGGGTCTCTCAAGCACCCCCGGACAAAGGTCACCGGCAGCCGTCCGACCTCCTCCTCGCGGGGCCCACCCCCGGCCGTCGGATCGCAGTACTCATGGGCCCGGTCGGCGCCCTCCGGCAGTGCCAGCGACCACATCAGATCCGCCCCATGCAGCGGAAGGACGGGATCGTTGCGGTACTTGAGCTCCGATCCCGTCCTCTGAGCCCCACCGAAGAACGGCTGCTGCAATATCAGCCCTACGATCTTCATCGGACGGAGGTCGTGCTCCGGCGTTGAGTTTAGCGCCATTCGGTACGCGATGTTGCCGCCGGCACTGTGCCCCATCAGAATAACCCTTGAAAAGTCAGCCAGCTCATCCACCCAAGGATCGCCGCCGCCGCCGCTCAGTGCCCACGCGACGGCGTCCATGGCATCATCGTATGCCGCCGGGAGGCGGTGCTCCGGCGCGCGGCGGTACTCGACGGAGGCAACGAGCGCAGGGGTGCGCGCCGAGATGTGGCAGCAAGAGTTGTGGTAAGGCGCGGACGTGGCGCTGCATAAGATGAATCCGCCGCCGTGGAAGTATATTATGAGGGGGAGCTTCGTGCCGGGAGGGGGGTTGCGGGGGCAGAAGAGGCGGAGGAAGGTGTTGGCGGCGGCGTCGAGAGGAATGTCTCTAGAGAGAGCGGGACTCGGGTCGTTCGGTTCGATTGCGGGCGATGCAGCGACGGTCGGTAGTTCGGAGCGGCGCGTGAGTGAGCCGTCCGGGTTGAGCGAGGCGTTGAAGAATTTGTAAGCTTCTTCCACCGGTGGAATTTGTGGTGAGATGTTTTCTGCATCCGACATTTTTTCAATTTTTTTCAAAATTTTTCTGATAATTCAAAGACAGGAGTTTGGTCTATTAATAATGCATTCGTAAAATCTTTGTGATGCTCCAAGTCTTTTTTCAGAAATTTAAACGTGATAATATATATGAGGCAGATAATCAAAAGACTATCCTATCCTGTAATTGTAGGTTTCTTTTTCTTCCCCTTCTACCTAACATGCCCGATTTACGAGATTTTCTATTACAAAGGCGTGTAACATCTTCTAATGCTCTTAGATTAACGATACGTATAATATCAATAATTTAAGATTCAAAATGTATATAAAAAAATATTTATAACGATGAATTTTAAAATAAAATTTTAAAATAAGCGAATACGATTACAAATAAGTTAATCTGGCCCTAAAGTTTTAGGATTAGGTCCGGCAAAAAAAACGAACCTGATTGAGCCCCCGACCAAATAACCCGTAACCCCACAGAGCTGACCTAATGAAGGTTTTTTTTTTTTTCCAATTAAGAGTTTCACCACGTAACTGTTGTAAAGTAAATAGAGAGAATCAAGAACACGAGAACGATCAGAAAGGCAGAAAAACGGCGCGCAGGTAAAAACACTACAAAAAATCCGTCTCTGATCAGCGTGGTCACCGACGGATTTTCGTCTGTCGGTGGTCACCGACGGACCGTCCGTCGGTGACCAAGTCCGGTGACGATGTCCCCGACGGCGATGAGTTAGTCGGTGTTCTTAAAAATCCGACCCGCACTGTTACCGACGGACAGTCCGTCGGTGGCCACCGACGGATGTCAAGTCCGTCGGTGGCCTAGTCGGTAACAGCGCGTTTTTTTGTAGTGTTCACTTTAGTCAATTTTGAGAATTGCAATATTTTACACATGTTTTTACATGTAAGAGCTGAACTTGAATGCATTAAATACGGGGTATTTGTGGCTTGTTTCAAATCCTTTAATATAGCATAATATGTACTCTTTCGTAAGTGGGATATTTTATTAAAATATACGTTACATATAAATAAACAATGTCTTATTTTTAGCTTGACGGATAGAGTGTGAGTTAATTTCTTACCAATTTATAAACTTTCCGCAAATTCATGTTTTCTCTATAGATATAAACTGTTTATTCTCGAAATTGTCTAAAGATTATGGAACCTGATCAAATCGGAATCTAACATGGTGCCGTTAGATGCATGGCAGATGCAATAGTTAAAACAACGTTGGTTTGATCATTAATTCTTTCAAATAAAATTAACATTAATCTTCTATAATAAAAAAGACAAGATTTCGACCATTGATTTTTTTTTTCCTTCTTAAAAAATATTAATAACGAGTTTCCATTTTCGTTCTTGACGTGAATCGAACCTCTGATGATACGGGCCTCTTGTCCACTCAAGTCCATGCACACGAGAAGTCAACCGTTCCAAGCACTGACCCAACTGCATATGGAAACAATCTAGTAGGTTCAGAGATATGTCTCTTATTAAATATATTATTGTTTAGATTAGATAAGGTTATTTTCCTTTTATTTGTATTTATCTTTGGTAGTTTAGATTTGTGTCAATCTTCTCGGATTTTCTTCTTGATTCTTTTCTGGTCGTAAGTCCGAATCAAGCAGGAGGAATTCTATAAATTATAGAATTCCATTAGATTGAGTCAATGGAGAATTAAGTGGCTAAAAGCTTATTTCTCATTCCTTTTCGTCCTTTCTGTTCTTATTTCCCTTCGAGAAGTTTATGATCTCCAAGTGGTTAGTTAGTATTCAGTAGATTGCTTGTTTTACCTTTGTTTGCCGCCTTTCATCTCTCGTTGGAAGAATTAATATCTCCGTTTGCAGAATCTTCGATAGGAGACGGGCTCCTATCATTTGGTGCTCTCGTTGACGTATTCTTCCCTCCGCCAATACCGCAAAGCAGATGATGTCCACCCCGCCGTCATCCACAAGAAGATGGCAAGTTCCCCCTTCACTAGTCACGACACCCGCCTCCTTCGCTCCCGACACTTGGGCTACGTCAAATATTGATCACCCTCGTTTCGATGGCACTCATGTCACACAGTGGATCATTCGAATCCAGATATTTTATAACCATAGATTCACACCGCTCGAGGACCGCTTATATCTCACCAAGTTTCTCCTGGATGACGCCGCGACAGACTGGTACGATTATTGGGCGGATAACAACGTCAGCAAATCATGGGATGAGTTCCTCGTTGATATCAAACTCCGCTTTGATGGCTACGTCGCGTTTGATCCTCTCTCTCGTTTTCGCCATGTTTTTGGATATGCCGAGAAGAAGCCGCCCATTGTTGAAGGAGACCATGTTGTGGGTTTCGAAGATCAAATCAAAAAAGCAGTGAATCTTCCCTCCGACGGATTTGATGCTCCAAAAACAATCTCAAGTGTCGTTGATGGAAGTGGAAAGGGCAGACGTACACCAGAGGAGAAGCTCAAACGCAGCTTGTTTGGTGATGATGATGGGCAACCTCTCGAGGACGAGTTGATAGGGACTCTGACGACCATTCTGACGAATACCACGAAGAGGGCTTGCATGGACTTGATACGGCCCAAACCCAACAAGTTCAGCCAACAAGTCAAGGCCCACCTAATGAATCAGAAATTGCTAGGGATCCTCAAGTTGTTTTGGAGCCGCCGCAAAGTCAGAAGAATCTAAGCCTAATAGGAATCAAAAGATCTCTTCCAAGTATAAGGATATTATTTCTTATTAATTACGTAGTTTGCATGCAGTGATATGGATGGATTTCCTTGTAATTATCTTTTATTTTGTTAGGATAGATAGAGTCATATCTTCTCGGGTTTTCTTCTTGATTCTTTAATCCGAGTCGTAAGTCCGAATCAAGTAGGAGGAATTCTATAAATTATAGAATTCCATTAGATTGAGTCAATGGTGAATTAAGTGGCTAAAAGCTTATTTCTCATTCCTTTTCGTCCTTTCTGTTCTTATTTCCCTTCGAGAAGTTTATTCTCCAAGTGGCTAGTTAGTATTCAGTAGATTGCTTTGTTTTACCTTTGTTTGCCGCCTTTCATCTCTCGTTGGAAGAATTAATATTTCCGTTTGCAGAATCTTCGATAGGAGACGGGCTCCTATCATTTGGTGCTCTCGTTGACGTATTCTTCCCTCCGCCAATACCGCAAAGCAGATGATGTCCACCCCGCCGTCATCCACAAGAAGATGGCAAGTTCCCCCTTCACTAGTCACGACACCCGCCTCCTTCGCTCCCGACACTTGGGCTACGTCAAATATTGATCACCCTCGTTTCGATGGCACTCATGTCACACAGTGGATCATTCGAATCCAGATATTTTATAACCATAGATTCACACCGCTCGAGGACCGCTTATATCTCACCAAGTTTCTCCTGGATGACGCCGCGACAGACTGGTACGATTATTGGGCGGATAACAACGTCAGCAAATCATGGGATGAGTTCCTCGTTGATATCAAACTCCGCTTTGATGGCTACGT
>JAOWBJ010166903.1:0-11778 GCA_028566335.1 Monarda citriodora | reverse complement strand
GTCAATTAAAAAGAGAATATTTATATTTATATTTCCACGCTTAATTTCCGCTTTTGTTCCAAGTTTTCTGGTCACTATAAATCCCACCCCAACACAAACACGACTACGGACCTAATTCCCTTTTTATTTCACGTCCGGGTCGTTACAATCGTCGTCCAGGCGGGCGAACCGATCTACAATGTTCCATAACTCCTAGGCTGTCCTCGGCTCAGCTCAGACTATCTCTTTGTAAAGGGCACCAGGCAAGATGTCGTTCTGGAAGGCGGAGATGATCAAGAGATCATTAATGTCCTCAATCTTCAAACTTTCTTGGACGAAACGAGTCATGAAATCGCTGATAGGCTCGTTCCGTCCTTTTCGGATGGTAAGTAGATGGGCCGAGGTGACTCTAGACTCGGCTTTCTGGAAATATCTCCGGAAGAAAGCCTTCATTATGTCTCGGTATGACTTGATGCTGCGAGGTGGCAGGCTGTCAAACCACCTCTTGGTGTTTCCGATCAATAGCTCCGGAAATAACTTGCACATGTGTGTGCCAGTTAAATTCTGGTTGATCGCGTTATATTTGTACTGGGACAGGGGTTTCTTATCCCATCGTACGGCTGGATGTTCGGTACCCTGTACTTCTCCAGGAGGGGTGTATTGAGTATCTGATCGCAGAACGAGGTGAGAATCCGTCCATACTTGTCAAACCCATCCCCGGCGAACTCGTGTTCGTCATCGGATGGGGTTCGTGCACGGTGCCAATGCTTGGGGGATAGCGAGTATGGTCTCGCTTGTCCCTTTGACGGTCCTGATCCCGTCGGTACGAGTGTGGCCTGTCTTCCCTGCTCAGGACTTTTAGGCTGGGCTCTGGATTTCGCCTCGGGTGAGAAGATGCAGTACCTTCTATATTGCAACTTCGAGGAAGAGGTCCCTCCTTCGGTGGTTGTTGGGGATCTTGTCCTTGTCGTATGTACTCGGCGAGCTTGTCACGGTTTTCCTCAAGGAAGCCCTTGTTCACCTCGTCGAAATTTTGGGCAAGGAACTGGCGAGGATCCTTTTCGGCCTCGTTCTTTTGTGAAGGAGACCCCTCGCTGTACTCGTCACTAGCATCGTGAACGTAGTACTCTAGATTCTGAGAGACGTGCTCGGGGCTCGGGTCCCTCACAGGTTGTTTCTCCGGATTTTTCTCCGGCTGCTTATCAGGTTGCTTTTCAGGTTGCTTTCTAGCATCCTTCTCGGGCGGTTGCGTAGAAGCTGCAAGATCACCTTGCCCAGCTGCAGTAGTCTTCAATCTCGTAGGTCTCGCCATAATCTCTTTTCTCACAACTTGAAAGAACCTTTTAACAAAAGAAAAAGGTTCCCACGGACGGCACCGGTGATAGATTCCGGTTTTGAGAATGACTAAAACGTGCGAGAAAGTAAAAGAGAAAACATGAATTATGTGGTTCGATCCTTGGGGTTGGATCTACATCCACGGGGAGAGAAGAAAAGTTTATATAGTATTTTCTGAGTACAAGAGAGCTTATTCCTCACATCTATGCTACCCTCTATTTATAAGTATAGAATTTTGCATGCTCAAGGAATCTAGTCCTATATCAATACTAATTCGAATGAGCCTCGTTTCCTAGATTTGGGATTATTCTTTGGATTTGCTGTGGTCTTCCGGATCTATTGGGATTTCCCGGATTTGTTGTGATCTTCCGAGTAATCCTATCCCTGCTTGGAGTCTTCGTTTGGGCTGAGCCCTTGTAAGGTTGGGCCGAAGATCCTGGGCCAAGGCCATCTTCGTTATGGGCTAGTAGGTACTGGGCCTTGAGATTGGGTCGAGGTCCAGGGGATTGGGCCGAGCCTTTGTACGTAAGGCTGGGCCGAAGATCCTAGGCCGAGGCTATTGGGCCTTGAGATTGGGCCGAGGCCTAGGTGATTAGGCCATATCCTATCAGAGCCCCCCACCAAGCAGGGGTTAGGTACGAGGATAGACAGTGTTCGGGAAGAATTACCCCCTCCTTATGAGGACGAGGTTAAGTGAAACAAATTACCCCTCCTTACGAGGTCTGGGTAAAGAGAAAAATAATTACCCCCTCCTTATGAGGACGAGGTAAAGAAAAATAATTACCCCCTTCTTACGAGGACGAGGTAAAGAGAAAGAAGTAATTACCCACTCCTTACGAGGATGAGGTAAAAAGATTGAGGGGGTGGGGGAGTACCCGTGGGTAGAGTCTTCTCTTCCCTCGTCCAAGGTAGACGAGGACCTTGACACCCTCGTCGAGCCTCTAGTAGAGAGGAAGATCGTCGAGGGTGAGTACGAGGAAGAAGACCTCGTTCGGGCCTTTTAATCCTCGCCTTTCGAGGCCCCCACCGGCGGGTGAGGTTTTTCCCTTCTGCTTCATTGTTTGTCTGTACTCCTAGTACTGACTTGTTAATGTTGTCGTGAGTAGGTTCGGTGAGAAGGCCGCCGGGAAGAGGCTGAGGACTGATGAGTCTGACGCCACATCGGTGCCGAAGGTGGTGCCATCTTCTCCCAAAGTCCAAATATCCCCCAAGACGGGGACTGCAACTGATGCCGAGGTCCACGCCCGGAAGAAGGTGAGGCAAGGGAAGCCCCCTCTCTCTTCTCTGACCGATGTGGAGGTCGCTTCAGGCACCTCTCCTACGCGGCCACTCTCTGAGGTAATATCGCCATATGTATGAGGTGTGTTTTTAGAGACTTCAGACTCTTATACTTTTGCGTGTAGGTGGTGGCTGGACTTGTGGGGCCGGTAAAGGCCCTGGAGAAGGCTAGTGTCCGGATGGCAATCCGAGTACAGGAGGCCGAGGCCTTAGCCCGAGGCTGCGCAGAGAGGGAGGCGGAGACGAAGACCGCCTGGACGGCCGAGGTGGCCCGCTGGGAGGCCGAAGTCCGGGGCTGAGAAGCCTCCCTGCTCAAGGCGAGGGAGGAGCTGAAGAATTTAAGGGCCGAGGTTGCGGCTGCGCGTGACCGGGAGGCTGAGGCTGCTGCCTCGCAGGGGAGGTGTTAGAGGCGTTCTTGGAGAAGGTGCTCTTCTCCGCACAGTTTGGGGAGGTGGATGCTGACGTGGCCGATGTTGTGAACGTCTCCGTCGTTTCCAAGAAAGTGGAAGAGGTGGCCAAGGAGTTCCCCTCCCTGCACCTGGCCAAGTATGGCCACCAAACCCGCACCGCCGAAGCCATCACGCGAGAGTATGCAGAGGTGCTCACCCGGGAATATCCGGTCTTCCTGTGGTTAAGGCACTCGTGTCCTCGCCCTCCTTCCTCACCGTCGAGGCGATCCGCAGCTGCAAGGTCGACCACGACCCCGAGATGGAGAAGGCCTTGGTGGACCTCGGCTATCTCCCGGCCGTGGCTGCGCCTGCCGGAGGGGAGCAGGGGAAGAGTGCTACCGGGGCCGACGGAGCCCAGGTCGGCTCCTGAATTTATGTACTTTATTTTATTTTTTTAGGGTCCTTGTACTTCGGCACCCTTAGGGTGCCGACCCCTTTTGAGGCCACCAGTGCCCATTAATAAAAGAAAATTTGCTCTCCATTCTGAGTTTATTTTTTGGTTTGAACTTTTAATAGACTGTCGCCCCTTATCTTAAGTCGGATGAACTTCGGCTTCTTCACGACCTCGTCAACAAGAAGGAAGGCGATGTGCTGTATTGGCAAGGAATAGTACGCCATACGCGAGACGAAGCAGATGTGAAATTCTTAGACCAACAAACCAAGTACAACGAACTGTACACCCGTTTTCTTGAGTTGGAGGAAAAATTGAAAATCTCCAACGACGATGCGAAAGCCATCACAGAAGAGCATGCTGAGTACGAAGCTCTCATCCTAAAGCGGGGCAGACTCACAATCAGTGATGTTTGGGATGAACTTACCGAACGAGCCAAAGAGTTATTCAAAATCAGGGACGAGTTCAGTCTGGTCTCCCCAGAGTTCGACAAGCATATCTTGGTAGTAAGGGACTTGTCCCGTATCTACAAGTGTGTGATGGATCGCAAAACAAAACTTTGTCGATTCTTGGACAAGTATGTCCCCGTGGAGGCTCTTCAAGGACTGAACCCCCAAAGTGAAGTGAGCTATTCTGATGACTTTAAACGTCAACTAGCTGAGGAGCGTGAACGAGCCTTTAACTTCAATCCAGCCGGAAACGAGGGACCTCTAGTGCTCATGGCCGAGGACAGGGCGAAAGACGAGGACAAGCTGGTGGCCGGGGCCAAGATCGTACTGCGGATACTGAGAACAAAGACTTCATCGGAGATTGGCTTAGCTTTAGTAAACGTCCCGGCTCGGCTTAGAATTTAGGCTATCAAGCTTATGATATTTTTCCATTATTCATGCCCAAACTTTTGTATACTGTATGATTGTTCTTAATTATTCAAATCAGAACTTTATCATAACACCAAAGTGTTTGGTTAACTTGTTCGATCAAGTATTCCTTAAAATTTTGCTTTTTTATTGGAACTTAGTGATAGGTTCGGCAAAATCGTGTCGCCGAACTTTTGTAAATAATTGTTCTCCGAACTTAGGTTCGTAGAACTTGTTGGTCCTGGTTTGCCGAGTTTTATCGGGAGGAGTGGTCTCCTATTATGCGCATTTTAATCTTCTCGGTTGGCATAACGGGTGCTGAACTTGCGAGGGTATAGCCCCGTTCATCATTTTATATGACGAACTCAAGAGGTTTATGTTAATGTACATTATGTAAGAGGAAATGCAAGACTTAACTATAATATGCACTTATGGAAAATAATTTTTATTAAAGAAAAATAACTTTAACAAACGAATAAACATATTGACTTTAAAAAAGAAAAACAAAGATGCCCTTACACATAGTACATTTTAAGATGGGAAATGTGCCACGCTCTGGGGATTGGTTCGCCATCCATCCGGGCGAGGCGATAAGAGCCTTTGCCAAAGACCTCTTCTACTCAGTAGGGTCCTTCCCAGGTAGCTTCCAGTTTTCATAGCTTCTCCGCCTTACTGATCTCATTATTCCGAAGAACAAGATCCCCCACTTGGAACTATCGAAAACGGACCCTTTGGTTGTAGTACCGAGCTACTTGTTGCTTGTAGCGGGCTTCCTTAATGTGAGCGACCTCTCTTTTTCCTTCAAGTAGGTCTAGGTTGGCTCTGAGTCCGTCATCGTTCTCTTCGGCAGAGAAGTTGATGGTCCTAGGACTTGGTAATCCTATCTCGACTGGGATAACTGCCTCGGTGCCATATACGAGGCTATACGGTGTTTCACCCGTAGATGTCCGGGGTGTTGTACGGTACGACCATAAAACTTGTGGGAGGTTTTCAGCCCAGTTGCCTTTGGCTCGGTCTAGACGTGCCTTAAGTCCTCGGACAATGGTTCTATTTGTTACCTCGGTCTGTCCATTAGCTTGAGGGTGAGCGACCGAGGTGAATCTTTGTTGGATATTGAGTTCGATACACCAGTCGACGAACACTTTATCCGTGAATTGAGTACCATTATCCAAAACTAGGATGTGTGGCACTCCAAATCTACATACGACGTGTTTCCACACAAAGTTCCGAGCGTTCTTGCTTGTGATTTTGGCGAGGGGCTCGGCTTCCACCCACTTAGTAAATTAGTCAATAGGTATTATGAGAAACTTGAGTTGACCAGGAGCTGTGTAGAATGGCCCTACGATGTCAATGCCCCACTGTACGAAAGGCCAGGGACTTTGCATGCCGACGAGGTCATTAGGAGGTAGCCTCGGGACTGTCCCGTGTGCTTGGCACTTCGGACACTTCTGGACGAGGTCCACTGGGTCCTGAACCATTGTGGGCCAATAGTATCCCCACCGTAGTACCTTCTTGGAGAGAGCACGTGCTCTAATATGGCTCCCGCACGATCCTTCATGAACCTCGCGAAGGACATAGTCAGCCTATTATGGTCCTACGCATCGGAGGAGAGGCTGCAAATACGATTTTCTGTATAGGATGCCGTCTTGGCGTAGTGACCTTATCATGATCTTGTGAGCTTCTGTCTTTTTGTTGGGTAGTTCTCCTTTTTCCAAATACTCTTGGATCGGCGTCATCCAGCTTAGTTCGTCAGCAATCACGGCCACTTCAGCATCTTCAATACTTCGGTGTAGGACTTCTTCAACGGGAGAAGCACTTGTGTGGACAGCATCTTACTCAGTGCATCAGCTCGTGTGTTCTCTCCTCTTGGTATGCGGAGTTTCTCGAAGTAAGTAAACGAATCCTTCATCTGTTGTGCCTTAGCAAGGTATCTCTTCAGCCTCTCACTTCGGACCTCGTAAGTCCCTAACATATAGTTTACAATGATTTGCGAATCACTGTAAACTCGTACAGTCGGTATCTTCAACTCCTTGGCTAGGCGAAGTCTGGCAATAAGTGCCTCGTACTTCGTTGTTGGTAATGGGGAAGGCGAAACGAAGAGAATACATAAGTTCTTTCCCTTCTGGATCGATGAGAAGTATCCCTGCACCACTTCCAGTTTTTCCCGAAGCTCCGTCAACGTGCATCTGCCAGCATTCTTTGGGTGCGGCCTGTGTCTGTTCGGCAGCCGAGGGTAAAGGTGGCACTTCGGCTTCCGGAGCGAGAGAGAATCTAGTTTCTACCAGAAAGTCTGCCAGGGCTTTCCTTTAATAGCCTTGCGTGGACAAAACGGGATGGAGTGTTCTCCTAGCTCAATTGCCCACTTTGCAATTCTTCCCGAAGCTTCGAGTTTAGTTAAGACTTAGCGGAGTGGCAGGTCGGTCAGAACTCTTATCTCATATGCTTGGAAATAAGGTCGGAGACGCCTCGCGGCATTCACTAGTGCCAAGGCTACCTTTTCCAATGGTTGATACCTCGTCTCAGGAGATTTCAAGGCTCGGCTTATAAAATAAACTGGGAGCTGCCGACGTCCTTCTTCCCTAACTAAGACAGCACTTATAGTCACGTCCGAGGTGGCAAGGTATAAAGAGAGGGCCTCGCCTTCCTTTGGAACAGAGAGTGTTGGAAGCTTAGAAAGGTACTGCTTAAACTCTTCAAAGGCTGACTTGTGCTTGTCCGTCCATTTAAAGTTCGGTGCCTTTTTGAGAACCTTAAAAAATAATAGCTGCTTATCAGCGGCCTGTGACAAAAATCGGCTAAGTGTGGCCAAAGACCCAGTTAGGCGCTGGACGTCGTGTATCTTGGCAGGCATAGTCATACGCTGTATGGCTTGGACTTTGGAGGGGTTAGCCTTGAGTCCTTCCTTAGTCACCCAACATCCTAAGAATTTTCTGGACCGAACCATGAACGTGCACTTCTTCGGGTTTAACTTTAGGTTAACTCGCCAAAGTATGTCGAGGACTACCTTGAGATCGTCCGCGCATGTTGTTGCTTGTTTACTTTTGACGACAATGTCATCCACATAAACTTCAACTACATTACTGATGTATGATTTGAAAATCCTATCTACGAGACGTTGGTATGTGGCCCCGACATTCTTAAGGCCGAAGGACATTTTCTTATAAGCAAAAACTCCGAAGTCCATGATGAAGGCCGTTTTAGGGGCATCTTCTTCACTCATAAGGACTTGGTGATAACCCCTATACAAATCTAGAAAACAAAAAGCTTCATGACTTACAAGGGCCTCTACTTTTTTTTATCCATATTGGGAAGGGGATAGCAGTCCTTTGGGCAATGCTTGTTGAGGTCAGTGTAGTCCACACACATTCGCCACCCTCCACCTTCCTTCTTTACCATTATGGGGTTCGCGATCCAAGTAGGGTACTTCACCTCGAAGAGAATTTGAGCATCGAGGAGTTGGCGCACTTCATCGTGTATGACCTAGTTTCTCTCCGAAGCGAAGAGACGTTACTTCTGCTTGACTGGCCTGACACTGGGATCGATGTTCAGCCGATGAGTGATGAGGCTAGGAGATACCCCGGTCATGTCTGATGGTGACCAAGCAAAGACATCGGCGTACTCGTGCAATAGTGAGATGACCCATTCTCTGAGTTGAGGGGAGCCCGCATAGCCAACTTTGACGACTTTGGTAGGGTCATCGTTGCTCAGGGGGGGCCTCGTCAATTACTTCGTCGTTCGCAGGTACATCTTCGGCCTCGTCTGTCCCTAGCCGGGGTTTTTGTAATTACTATACTTGTGGGTGCTGAGCTGGCATTTCAGCTCCTCTCAAGGCAATTTGCATGCATTCCTTGGCTTGCTTTTGATCACCCCGTAACACCGCAATTCCTCCCATGGTGGGGATCTTAATTGTAAGGTGATAGGTAGAGCACACAGCTAGGACCGCGTTTAGCCAATCTCGTCCTTGGATAACATTATAGGGTGAGAATGCTTTAACGACAAAGAATTGGATGATCGTGGTTGAGCTCGTAGGGCACTCCCTACTTGACCAGGCGAGTTTCCTCCTGGACGAAGCTCCTAAGTGGCAATGGAGCCGGCGTAAGACGAGCCTCCTCAAGCCCCAGCTTATCGAAGCATTTCTTGAATAGAACGCTCACCGAGGCTCTGCTGTCTATGTACACCCGGTGTACTAACTTGTTGGCTATTCCAGCATGGATTACCAAGGCATCCTGATGGGGGACGATTGTCGGGATGGGGTCCTTCTCTGAGAATGTGATGGTCTCATCTCCCTTGAGCCGTTTATGAGCAGGCTCCTCCCTTGGTGGGCCCCAAGCTTCGGCTTTAATGGATGATTTAGTGGACCCGTTCGGGAGCCCGGTAATGGTTTTGACTATTCCATCAAAAGCAGGAGCATCATCCCCTCCTTCAAGATCCTGCTTAGGCTGCTTCTCGGCCTCGTTATTGCATCCACCCCCTCCTCGCTGCCGACTCTTCCTTTTGTCGTTACTCCGACCCTGGGACAACTGATACTTCTTGAGAGTCCCATCCTGTACGAGGCTCTCAATACTAGAGATGAGGTCACGAAATTCTTCAGTATCATGGTCATGGTCCTCATGATACGCACAATATTTGTCCTTGGATCGTCGTTTGGACCCCTTCAACATTGGGCGAGGGGGCTCAAACAGATTGGTATGGAGTTCATAAATTTCAGCACGAGATTTAGTTAGGGGTGTGTACTGCTGACCCTGACCCGGTTTAGGGGCACTATCCACACGAGGCCCCAGCCTTGATTCCAAAGGTCCTCGCTGAATACGATCGAGGGCGCTTCGTCGGTTCTGGTCTCGTTCGTCGCAATTACCCATTCCTCGGTCCTCGGTCTTCTTCTTATCCGATGGTTCACCTTTCTCCGCCTCGCGTTTCCTACGGTCAACGTCGTCCGTGCAGGCGAACCGATCTGCAATATTCCATAACTCCGAGGCTGTCCTCGGCTTGGCTCGTACTATCTTTTTGTATAGGGCACCAGGTAAGATGCCGTTCTGGAAAGCAGAGATGAGCAAGAGATCATTGATGTCCTCAATCTTCAAACTTTCTTGGACGAAACGAGTCATGAAATCGTTGATGGGCTCGTTCCGTCCTTGCCAAATGGTCAGTAGATGGGCCGAGGTGACCCTGGACTCTGCTTTCTGGAAAAACCTCTAGTAGAAAGCCTTCATCAAGTCTCGGTATGACTTGATGCTGCGAGGTGGCAGGGTGTCAAACCACCTCCTGGCGTTTCCGATCAATAGCTCCAGAAATAACTTGCACATGTGTGTGCCAATCAAATTCTGGTTGATCGCATTATATTTGTATTGGGATAGGAAATCTTGAGGGTTTATTATCCCGTCGTATGGCTGAATGTTTGGTACTCTGTACTTTTCTGAAAGGGGTGTATTTAGTATCCGATCGGAGAACGGGGTAAGAATCCGTCCATACTTGTCAAACCTATCCCCGGCGAACTCAAGTTCGTCGTCGGACGGGGTGTGTGCACGATGCGATGCTTTGGGGGATGGCGAACATGGTCTCGTTTATCCCCGTGATAGTCCTGATCCTGCCAATGAGAGCGTGGCCTATCCTCCCTACTCAGGACTTTCAAGCTGGGCTCGGGATTTCTCCTCGGATGGGAAGAGGCAGCGCCTTCTATATTGCGACTTCGAGGATGAGGTCCTTCCTTGGGTGGTTGTTGGGGATCTTGTCCTCGTCGCATGTACTCGGCGAGCTTGTCACGGTTTTCCTCAAGGAAACCCTTGATAACCTCGTCGAAATTCTGGGCAAGGAACTGACGAGGATCCTTCTCGGCCTCGTTCTTTTGTGAGTGAGACCCCTCAAAGCTACTCGTCACTAGCGTCGTGAACATAGTACTCTAGATTCTGAGAGACGTGCCCGGGGTTCGGATCCCTCACAGGTTGTTTCTCAGGATTTTTCTCCGGCTGCTTATCAGGTTGCTTTTCAGGCTGCTTCCCAGCATCCTTCTCGGGCAGTTGTGTGGAGGCTGCAGGATCACCTTGCCCAGCTGCGGTAGTCTTTGATCTCGTAGGTCTCGCCATAATCCTTTTTCTCAAAACTTAAAAGAACCTTTTAAACAGAAGAAAACGATTCCCAAGACGGCGCCAGTGATAGATTCCGGTTTTGAGAACGAGTAAAATGTACGAGAAAGTAAAAGATAAGATTTCGATCCTTGGGGTTGGATCTACGTCCACGTGGAGAGAAGAAAAGTGTATATAGTATTTTTCTGAGTACAAGAGAGCGTATCTCTCACATCTATGCTACTCTCTATTTATAAGTATAGAGTTTTACATGCTCAAGGAATCCAGTCCTATCACAACACTAATTCGGATGAGCCTCGCTTCCTGGATTTGGGATTATCCCTTAGGATTTGCTGCGGTCTTACGGATCTATTGGGATTTTCCGGATTGTCGTAATCTTCTGAGTAAGCCTATCCCTGCTTGGAGTCTTCGTTTGGACCGACCCCTTGTGAGGCTGGGCCTAAGATCCTGGGCCGAGGCGTTGGGCCTTGAGGTTGGGCCGAACCTTTGTTGATCCGGGCCGAAGATCCTAGGCTGAGGCTGTTGGGCCTTGAGATTGGGCCGAGGCTTAGGTGATTAGGCCGTATCCTATCAGTATGATAAAGTGATCGTGGTGGATATGTTTAAAAAAATGAAACTGCAAATTCTTTGGAGACATAAGGAAAAAAAAATGAAATTTGTGCAAAATGATAGGGAAGATATGAAATAGTACCTCATTCCTTATTAGTCTCATTTGACTTGCGTAATAGCCAATGCAAAGTGAATAAAGCACGATAGCCAATGCACATTAGTTGGGCTTATGTTAAAATAATTTGTTTCCTCTCATTTGGTCTATTTGCTTCTTTAACTTTTCGACAGCGGTTTTTGATTGCTGCCGTATATGAGTTTTACAATATCGTTTTGATTTTTTTTCTATGGGATACTACGAGTGTCGTAGCATCCCATAAAAAAAATCAAAACGATATTGTGACCGCTGCCGGAAAATCAATAAAGCAAACATGTCAAATGAGAAGAAATGGAGGAAGTATCACGTGAAGCTGAAAGTTATATCGGAACGTGGCAAGGGGTCAAGTTTAAGACATGTTTTATTGGGCTTGGACTTGGATATGTCATTTTGGATAAAATCCTCTCTATGATAGAAACACAATTACTGGACTGGACCAAGTTGTGCCACCATTAGATACATGCTTCTTTTATCTCATCGAGTTTGTCCCCAATTTATTATTTTACGATTAACATATATATAATAAACAAGACATACTCGACGAGAAGCTCCTTTGAAGAGTTATAACAATAGAGCCGAAGGAGATAAAATTTTGTAAAAATGAGTCCTTACCCCCTAAGAAGGTCTTATTCAGGGGGAAGGATACTCCAACTTGCATCTCCTTTTGTCTCGTCTTATTCAGGGAGAAGGATACTCCAACTTACAT
>JAOWBJ010166794.1:0-11778 GCA_028566335.1 Monarda citriodora | reverse complement strand
ATCTACCACAAGTCCTCTGGTCATACCGGACAACACCTCGCACAGCAACGGGAGAAACACCCTATAGCTTGGTGTACAAAACCGAGGCGGTCATCCCAGTGGAGATCGGTCTGCCAAGCCCGAGAACCGCAAACTTCAACCAAACGAGGAAAACCTCCGAGCAGAGCTTGACCTACTGGAAGAAAAGAGGGAATAAGCCTTTATCGGGGAAGCTCGGTATAAACAACAAGTAGCTTGGTACCATGACCGACGTATGAAAGTTCGGGATTCAAGGTAGGGGACCTCGTCCTCAGAAACAATGAGGTAGCAGAGCAGAGAAGCTCGGTAAACTCGAACCAACATGGGTAAGACCCTACCAAGTCACAGAAGTCTATGGGAAATGCACGTATAAGCTAGCTAATATGACTGGTGTGCTTCTACCTCGGACCTGGCACATCTCAAATTTAAAGAAGTAATTTATATGAGTGGGGAGTCATGCATGTGTCCATATGTCCGTCATCCAGTCTCTTGTATGAAAAATGTTCTCAAAATTTTAAATAAAAAGTGATTTCTGCATCTCATTCTTTTTTATCTACTGTTTTCTATTTGTGTTGTGTTATTCTCACTTATACTTTGTATCTTCGTTACTTTTTATGTCACAAAGGCTGGCCCCCTTTGAGACAACTAGCAAAAGAGCGGTAAAAATCTTCTTATAAGATATAAATCCCTCAAGCTCGGACAAACCTATTAAAAGAAAAGAAACATCTCAAGGGATAATAATTTCTCTTCAAAAAGGTTACTTATATCCTCGTGAGAGGAATAATTTAAGCGCGCACAAGGAGACCACTCCTCGCGATAAAACTCGCCAAACAAGGAACAAAAACCTCGGCAATAGCGGAGGGTCGCTCCCTCCGGCGGAAGCCGAGGTGTAGATGCAGTTTACAAAGCATCGGTAAAGTTATTAAACAACTGCAATTCATAGCATTGAATAAATTGTTAAAATTACAAGGGAGGCGGATCCACAGCATAATAAAGCATTAAACCCATGAGCTACCAGTCCAACTACCGTCAGTGGTACCAGTGCGGAGTATAGCATCTAGCTGCTGAAGATCAACTTACCCACCTCGGCCGCCACCCCGTCCTCTTCGGCCGCGTGAGTTGGAGGTCGATCTATTCCCACGACCTCTGCCATGGCGTCCTTCCGCCTCGACATAAGGTTTGGGAAGAACAATGGTAGTGCCACGAGGAAGTGGAGTCTCTTCAAGTAACTTCATGAGACTGGGATAACGGGTCTCATATAAGCTATACATCTTGGAATACTTCCTCAGCTCGTGGACGTGAGTTTGGTACTCCTCGGTGAAGGCACGACCATCTTTTTCCAGAGGTACACATTTCTCCCACACCTCGTACATCTTGTCCTCGACCTCAGTAATAGTAAGACCACCATTCCTACGGATGATGCTTTCATATTCAACATTCTCCTCGTGAAGAGCCCATCTATCTTGGACAGCCTTCTCATGCACGGCTTCCAAGTCACTCAAACGTTGTTGTGTATCTAGCAGCTGTGCAGCCAGCTTGTCAAGCTCCACTGAGCTTCTTTTGCTTGCTGCTCGGCTTCATCGGTAGCTCGGGTGTAGCAGTCTCTCCGATATTCAGTGTCTCTCTTTGCATCTTCGAGTTCGTCAGCAGCTTGGTTATGAGCATCAATCCAGTGCTCAATTTCCTTCCTCGCATAATAAAGCTTGCTGTACAAACTCTGCAGCTCGTCCATATAATACTCGTGTGGACGAGTAGGAGACTACAAGAATGAAAGAAAAAAAGAGCCATAAGGAACGCAGACAATTGGCAAAAGAAACTTCATTAATGAGTGAAAGGTACAAAAGCTAGGCACAAAGGCCGAGGTTAAGTACAACAAAAATGAAAAAGTGAAAGCCCTAGCGACTAAGGAACATGACTCATACTTCTTCTCCAGCATCACGGGATGGTTGATGCGCACCAGAAGCATTAACCATCACATGATCATTATGCTCAGCATGATCGCCTCCCTCACCTCCACCGACGTCTCCATCGCCGACCTCGCGATCCTTGGCGTGCTCCTCTTCCTCCTCCTCCTCCTCCTCTTCCTCATCCCTCCGGACAAGGATTGACGGCTGCATCACCTCAGCAGGCTCCACATCGCCGATCTTCATGCACTCCACCTCCATCACAGCATCTTGATCAACCGTGCAAGATTGCATGAGCTCGGCGGTGAGAGGAGAAGACGAAGAGGCGAGGTAATCCAGCAGGGGCAGAGATTGGAGCCTGGCCTTGATGACCCGAGCATACGCGTCCAGGCCACCGCCCTCCTCCTGCGTCAGATCGGCGAGGGCACTCACCATCGCCGAGAACTAGAGGCAGGTGAAGAGTTTCTCCGTGTAAGCACGGAGGCCCCCACCCTACGCCTCCACCAAACTCGCCACCTCAAGCTGATGTTGGCGCTGCTGCTGCTATAGCCGTTCCTGGATCTGAGCCTCCACCAAGCTTGCCACCTCGAGCTGGTGTTGGTGCTGCTGCTGCTGTAGCTGACGCTGGGCCTCCAGCACCTCAGCCCTCGCAGCCGAGGTCTCTGCCTCGCTCCTTTTCTGAGCTTGCAGCGCCAAGGATGCTCGGCGTTCGGAATCATCAATCTTTAGCCGAAACGGGAGATGTCATCGTCTCTTTTGACAATCTCCTCCTCGGCTTTAGCAAGCGTTCGGTTCAAACGGCGGAGCTCAGTCGCACCCTGCTCCGTGAAAGCCAAGACACGCTTGACTTGCTGCAATACAAAACAACAACATAAGTACAGCTCGGAAAAATAATGAATACAATACGAAGGAAGCAAGTTACCTCCACCGCGTCGGACAGCCAGTCAGCATCCTCGGTAGGTGCAGAGAAGACATTCACCGGCCTGGCCCCTTCCTCGGATAAAACGGGACCAGTAGGAAAAGCAAGTTGCCGGGAAGACCTCGGTACTAAGACCGAGGAGTCATCAAGAGGAGGAGTCCTCTCTGAAGAGACTGGGGAGGAGGAAACTATGGTCTACGACGAAGTGACGGCCTTAGTCTTTTTGGAGGCCTGCAGGTCGCCTGGTAGAGAGACGGTGGGGTTCCGCTTCTTGGAACCTTCGCTCTTCTCTTCCCTACCTTTGTTCTTCTCTGCCCTCCACAAAGACACTACAAAAGAAAAACGGTAACAGATTATACAAAACGAGGAGACCAGGAAAGCAGCGAAGTACAACGCATGTAACCGGCCTCACCCTCGAAAACCAGAGCGCAGAGCCCGGCCTCAGCGAGCTCGTGCTTGGCATATCGTCGTGAAAAGATGCCGAGCTTTTCCAGCCCAGCCTCAACATCCCTTAACTTTTCTATGGCAATCCGACCTATGCGGCGCTCACGCCACTCAAAGTGCGGAGCCCCAGAACCCGAGCAAAAAAAGAAATCACTCTGCCACACTGGGTGCTTGGATTTTATTTGAGGCTTGAATTTGAGGAGGGGAGAAGAGTAGTACCAAGACCCAAGTCTTTTGAATTGAAAAAATCGAAGAATTATATCTACTGTCAAAGGAACCCCTAACCTATGGCATTCTACGGCTGGCATTCTACGGCGAGGGGGATCAAATGCATAAAAGCATTGGGGGTCAATTGACCCAAAGGTAACTTCAACCTCGTAAGGAAGCTTACAAGGACCGGAGGGAGGGGAAGACGTAAACCAGAGGCTAGGCACGCCTCGTAGACAGCTCAAAAACCCGCCGGTGGTCGGTCAGCCCGATCACTAGGACCGGCCGCACGGAGTTCGCAACTGTTGGGAATATGAAACCGGTGGCGGAGGGAAGGGAGATCCTCCTCACCCAAAGTCGGCGGGAAGTCGGAAACGTTCCCGGCGGGTTTAGTTCTTTTGGTAACCGCCGGAGAATTGGGAGGAGATCCCGGTACAGATTCAGAAACTTCCCCCCACCCTCAACACGTAAGGAAGGTGAAGACATTACTTACTTGGTAATGACGCGCAGAGAAATCGTAAGCGCTGAAGGGAATACTTCGCCGGAAACTGTTCGGAAGATACCAGAGATTTTTCAGAAATCGCCGGAAAATAGGGAAATTCTATACACCGCCGGGAAGATGAAGGAAAAGTAAAAAAATGCAAAAAATGAAAAATCCGGGTATTTAAGAAAGTGGCAGACGCCGTTTCGTTTCCCCATAAAGGGGCGGGAAAACCAACAATCGCATTAATTAGGTCTCACGCGCGGGCCCTAATCCACACGCGCGTGAAGCTCGGCTGAACCATGGCACGGATATGCAACGGAAGCTCGGAAGATAACTGCTCGAACGAAGGCATGGTGCAACGCTTTGGAGTTAGGCCGACCTCCTCCTTGCCTCGCTTATGGGGGGGGGCTCTGATGGATCGTGGCCCAATACCCGCTTGCCCAGTCACCAGGCCCAATCCATGAGGCACCTGGTGATCAGCCCAGCAAAGGGTGTTGGACCATTCTTACAACTCTGAAGCTCGACAACTCCTTGGCCAAAGCAGAAGTTTCCGTCGCTACTCGTTCCGAGCAGCAAACAGAAACCTCGGTCTTAACACAGCAGACCAGACTAGAACACCTCGATAAAACCGAGGTGCCCCCTCCTCTCTCGCCGAGGTCTCATCTGTACGTCCTGCACAATGAAGGTACACAGTACCCTGATTTCTGCAGACCACTTTTGGACAGTTACAGTGGCCAACCCCAAATAGCTGGCAAAGGCAAGATTAGCAGGGAAGGTTCTAGAACTTACCATGCATAACCCAGGAAGCTTCATGGGCCGCAGGGCATGGGCTATGCGAGGCCCATGCAGAAAGTAGTTTCACATAAATAGCTAGTTATTCCATAATTAGGGCAGGCTCCCTTGTACACTGTAATATCACTGTTTGATCAATACAACACTAAGCACCCTTTACCACCGTGGACGTAGATCGAACCACGTTAAATCCTTGTGTTCTTTTACGTGTCTTCATTATCATATCTTGAATCTTTAGTTAGGGAATCATCACTGGCGCCGTCTGTGGGAAACAAAATTCGTGATTTCTCATAACTACAGATCCAAGTTCCAGCGTGATGGCGATTACACGTGCCAACAGAGGGGGTAACAATAGGAGAGGAGGTAACAATGGCGGGAGGAGGCCTGGCCGCAAGCCTGGCAAAGAACCAGTTCATGACGTGGACGCGGAGACTCTGGACGAACAGAGGCAAAGACGGGAAGCGGACCAACCCGACCTCAACGAAGCTGTCTGCCATTTCTTGGAAGAACGGCAGGGAGAGTTTGAGGAGTTCCTTCGTCAAGGGAGGAGACAGCCCCGACAAGAAGGGGAAGGAACCTCCCTGCCGCCCCGGAACCAAGATCTCGAGCCTTCTCGTAGCGAGGCGCCCCACAATCCTCCACCGCGAAACGGCCACCAAGTCGGAGGGCCTTACAACACACCTCCACCACCACCACCGCCGCCGCCCTTCATCCCACCACTCCCACCCTTCGTGCCACACTATCAGCATCAAGACCAGATGCATGGTTTTGAGACGTACGGAGCCCTCCGCACCCCGCTCTCAAACGACATCGTCCATACACCTCTCCCCCCAACTATAGGGTACCACCGTTCACATACGATGGCCTCACAGACCTTCGTGACTTCGTGGGGAGGTACCCGTACAACATGATGAACCAGCTGCTCAACGAGGTTCACATGTCACTACAAGAAAATCGCAAATAGACAACACTATATAGACAACGGGGATATTAACGACGTTGTCTTTAATAATATAGACAACGGGGATATAAAAACCGTGGTCTATAATAAGCGGTTATAGACAACGGTGAATATTACCCGTTGTCTATTATTGTTATACACGACGGGCCAATTTCGCGTGGTCTATAGTCTATATAGACGACGGGTTTTATTGACGTTGTCTATAGCCGCAACTTATACACGACGGGCTTTAAAATCCCCGTTGTCCTTATGCTTGATAGACAACGGGTTTGTTCCCCGTCGTCCTTTACCGTGAAATCCCTAATTCTCTTCTCAAAAATTTCCCAACAACGGGTCTGCTCTCTACCCATCCGCCGACTTCGCCCCTCTCCGCTGCCCTCCCCCCACCCGCTGCCCTCCGCCGATTCTGATTATGATCTGTTTCTTTCAGTAGGCGTATTGAAATCCATGATTTTCTCAGAGCTCTAAGACTGAAACCTTGCGGCCTTTCTGAGAAGGTTGGTTCTGAATGTTTCTAGGTTTCAATCTCTTTCAACTTTTAATAATCAATCTCTTGGTGAATTGCTGCGGTCATCAAAATACATGTTTCGATGAGTAGAAATTTGGCTTCTGTTTTATGGGTTCATGTAATTGCTAATTTTCGAATGTTTCTTTCGTGGTTATTTAAACTTCGCCCATTTTTGTGCATTATAAAGATTACCCTAATGTACATCCTTCTGCAGAATGTTTAGCAATTTTATTTCAAAAAATGATGCAGTTTCAACGGGTGAAATTTTGACCTTTGTTTTAGAATGATTTGAAATTCGCACGGTCCATGCGAAACGCGATTTTGAATCGAACTCATCGCGACACCGTCGCGATGATGAACGATGGATTTTGGCCATCTGACATCGTTTAGAGGGCGAAAACTGCAATTTACTGTTTTTTCGGGTTTTTTTGTAATTTCCGAATTTATGTTTTATTTCGTATGGGCTTATAGGCCTTTCTTAGACGCTTATAAATAGCGGGAGTTTTTGTTCTGGACGGTGGTTTTTGATATTGAATTTTCGAACTCAAAAAAACTAGGGTTTTGTGGTTTTCTTTACGTTCAGTCTCGTTTCTCCTTACGTTATTTGCATCAGGACCATAGTACCTACGAGCAAGCTTGGCCGATAAAGGACGGGCAACGGAATGTTGCCGATAAGGTTGTAGCTTCAACCACACTAAATCACCAACTTCGAACTCGACATGGCGACGGTGTTTGTTAGCCGTGTCGCGCATACGCTGTTGTGCCCTTTCCAAGTTACGACGTAACTTGACTAGCAATTCACTCCGCTTTGAGATTATGTCGGCTACTGCTGGAGGTGTTCACGCCGAAGGAGTGGTGGTGACGAGGAGCGGTGGATCTCGGCCGTATAATGCCTTGAAAGGTGATGTCCCTAAACCTTCGTGATGGAACGAGTTAAGGGCTAGCTCCGCCCAGGGAAGAAAATTGCACCATCGAGAAGGGGAATCCGACGCGAACACGCGAAGGTACTGCTCAAGTCCGCGGTTACGCACCTCTGTTTGGCCATCCGACTGCGGATGATAAGCCGTCGTAAAATGCAATTTCGTTCCGCTGAGGCGCATCATTTCCTCCCACGTAGCGTTAAGAAACACCGAGTCTCGATCCGAGACTAATGTTTTTGGAAAACCATGGTGCCGCACCACCGTATTAATGAACAAGTGCGCTACGCGTTCCGCATCAAATTTCGTCGGTAGCGGAGCGAAATGCGCGTATTTAGACAAGCGATCTACCACCACCATAATCACTGTATAACCGCGGGACTGAGGTAAACCCGTGATGAAATCCATAGAAACATCGTCCCACACCTGGGAGGGTATCGGAAGGGGCTGTAGAAGGCCCGCAGGTTTCTGTGTCGAGTACTTTGTCGATTGGCACACCGAGAAAGACTTCACGAACTGCTTGACATCCTTACGCATGCTCGGCCAATAAAAACCTGCAGAGAAGCTTAAATGTGCGGTCAACCCCGGATGACCTGCTCGTGGCGACTTATGATGCTCATGTAAAAGAGCATCCTTCAAAGCAGAGTCTGGACTGAGTAAAAGCCGACGGTCGAAGTAAATCAATCCATTGGTGAGAGTGAGGTGGGCTGGGGCCTGTCCCGATGAGATACTGGCCGAGAGAGCCGTGAGATCCGGAAGTTCACGGGCTTCCTGTCGAAGGAGGTCCAGAATATTGGGAACTGGCTCGGATAGGAGAGTCAGCGTCGTCCCGTCGAAGTCGGGCAGTGTCGGAGAAGGACTCGGCAGCTGCTGTGCCGTAGCTGTGCTATCGTCGGTGTCGTGGCATCTAGACAAGGCATCGGCTACTCTATTCGTACCGCCCTTCTTATATTCGATAGTGAACTTGTATACCAACAATTTCCGGATAAAAAAATGTTGGTCCGGTGTTTGTACGACTTGTTGCAACAATTCCCGCAGACTCTTCTGGTCGCTCCGGATAATGAACTCGCGCCCTAGCAAGTATTGGCGCCACTTCTGTACCGCCTCCACAATCGCGTACAGTTCCTTATGGTAAGTCGACGAGACCTTGCGACGTGGTCCGAGCTTCTTGCTAAAATAAGCAATTGGATGATTATCTTGGAGCAGAACCGCTCTAACCCCGATATCCGATGCATCCGTTTCAATGGTGAATGGCTTCGAAAAATCCGGGAGGGTAAGAACTGGTGCCGATGCCATGGCTTTCTTAAGAGCCGAGAAAGCCGCCTCCGCCGTTTGTGACCAAGTGAAAGCGTCCTTCTTCAAAATCTCGGTCAGAGGTGCTGCGATCATAGCATAGTTGGAGACGAAACGGCGGTAGTAACCCGTGAGACCAAGAAACCCTCGAAGTTGTTTGACGGTCTTAGGTGTCGGCCAGGCTGTCATTGCGTCGAGTTTGGCCGAATCCGCCTTAAGACACCCCGCTGTGATCAAGTGGCCAAGATACTCAACCGTGGTACTGCAGAATGAGCACTTCGAGAGTTTGACAAAGAACTGCTTCTCTCGAAGTAAACCCAACACCGAAGCTAGGTGTAACGCGTGTGAGTCCAACGAAGGACTGTAGACCAATATATCATCAAAGAAAACTATCACACACTTACGCAAGAGTGGCTGGAATAGGTGATTCATCGCTGCCTGAAACGTAGACGGCGCATTAGTGAGACCAAATGGCATGACGAGAAACTCGAAGTGGCCATCGTGGGTGTGAAAAGCCGTCTTGTAGATATCATCCGTGTGCATTCGAATCTGATGATAGCCGGACCGAAGATCAAGCTTGGAAAAATATATAGCGGATCCCAATTCATCAAATAACTCGTCTGCTGTCGGGATCGGGAAGTGGTCCGGAACTGTGGCCATATTGAGTGCTCGGTAGTAGATACAGAAGCGAAATGTGCCATCTTTCTTACGGATGAGTAGGACGGGAGAAGAGAAAGGACTCTGACTCCGCTGAATAATTCCTTGATCGAGCATCTCCTTCACTTGCTTCTCGATTTCAGCCTTCTGAAAATATGGGTACCAATAAGGACGCACGTTAATCGGCTTAGTCTGGGGCAGCAAGTGAATCTTGTGGTCAAAATCGCGTAGGGGGGGGCATTCCCGTAGGCGTGCGAAACACCTCTGCAAAATTCTTCAACACTTCAAGAATTTCCGCGGGCACATCGGCGGGAAAAGAAACCGACTCCGTTGTCGAAATAGAGTTCGCCGTGATGGATGTATCGGCGTCCAGGGGAACTAACTTGTAGCACTCATAAGAAGATGAGAACAGAGTCATCAAACTGAGTGTGTGCCGGGAAATAAGGCGCGGGGGGTGTGCTATCCCGCGGATAATAGCCTGCTTATCGCTATGGGTGAATTCCAAGGTTTTACCGACGAAATCGGCGTAAACCTTCCCTAGTGACTCGAGCCACGCCATGCCAAGTATGATATCAGAGCCATGAATTTCCAAAATATGAATGTCAATGTCGAACACACACCCTTGGAGCTCAAGTTTTAGGCCACGAGCAATGTGAGTGCAAGAAAGGGAGGCGCCATTCCCTACGTAAACCCTAAACGGGCGAATAGCCGATAAGGGTAGATGTAGTGCCTCGGCCACATGTGGGTGCATGAAGTCGTGAGAACTTCCCGTGTCGATCAGGATCTGAACTTCCTTAGATAAAATAGTACCCGTCACACGAAAGGCGCGTGAACGAGCGTGGTGCTCCAAGGACTTGAGGTGCGACAGGTCATCCGAAATCACCATGTCCCCTTCGGCTGTGTCGTCCTCAAGAGGGGGCGTTTCACCGTCATCATCCTCTCCGTAATATGCCAGCATCTTCGTCGTACAAACATGCCCCGGTGCCCACTTCTCGGGCAGTAGTAGCAAACTCCCCGACGTGCGCGTTCCATCTTCTCGGCGTTGGAAACTCGGACTGGTTTGAAAGATGGGGTCGGCGTCGAGCCTTCCCGTGGAGCTTGCTGCTTCGACGCCATTGGGTTGGAGGGAGGTGGCGCGGCCTGATGCTGTGGTCGTGATTCCCTCCCGGACCAACGGGTCCGATTTTGAGTAAGCCGTGCTTCTTGTGCGGTACCCAATCTCAAGGCTAAAGACATTGCCGAGGCTAAGGACACTGGCTGATGTAACTCCACATTTTCCTGTAATGTGTCCTTTAGGTCGGCGATAAACATAGGCAACAATGTCGATTCCGGCACTCCCTCAACTTTATTTAAATACTTCTCGAACGTGGCATGATACTCGGAGATCGATCCCGTCTGCGTGAGCTTCGAGAGAGGACCAATAGCGTTGGTGAAGCTCTGTGGGTCGAAACGATGGCGAACATCCTCCAAGAAATCCCTCCAGAAAACATGTTTGTGATTAGCACAATAATTAAATATCCATTCCGAGGCAGGAGAGTCGAATAACATTACCACATAATGAAGGCGATCCTCCTCCGATAAGTCGAGGTGGTCGAAATAGTATTGCACCCGAGAAATCCAAGCGGATGCGTCCGACCTGTCGAAGCGAGGTGCTTCGACCTTCAACCCGCGTGGTGCTTCCGAACGACTACACGCAGCCCGTTGGCGACTGACAGGGGAGTCCCAACATGTCGGTTGTCTGAAATCCCGTGTATCGTAGTCGTAGTTGTCGTTATAGATAGGGCGATCCTAGCTGGATCGAGCCAGAGGCCGTGAGTCAGTATGGCTAGTCCGTGGTCGTGGAACAGGCCGGTCAGACAGTGCGTTGGTGAAAGAGAGGTTACCCCCCGACCAAAACGGCGAGCCCCACCTCGAGCATGGGTGAAATCCCGGGGAGCAGGCGAGCGCGGCCGCCGAACAGCACGCTCCCCACCATGATCGAAGTTGAATACCGGGGGCTCGGAGTTGTGCATCACGCGTGTGTGGGGCTGAATATCATCTGCCTCATCGTCAAAATCCTCGGCCAGGTCATTCGGAGGATTGGGCTCCGGCAGCAAGGGGGTCGTAGCCCTCATCCCGTCGATGTGTAGGAAGGAGCCGGGACTCCAAAGCTTCGAAACGGGTGAGGAGTCTTTCCAGGCGAGAAGCGGCGGTCGCCTCGTCCGTCGACTGTAGACGGGAAGTACCGGCCTCTGAGCGGACAGTGTGCGGTTGTGTAGTGGCGGCAGGGTACCGAGGCAGTAACGACGCCATACGACGAGATCGATTTCCCGCGAAATCGTGATTGGCCATGAATCTGACAACAACGAGAGCACCAATTTGTTAGGCTTACCTTAGACCTAACGCGAGGAAGTGAGCAACTTCCTTCGAACACACGATACCGGCGTCCCGAACAAGCAGGATCGGCGGCGAGGGGGCTGAGCGCGAGGAAGAATCCTCGACGGCAGCTTCACGAGTTTAGGGTTTTGAGAGAGATATTCTCTTGGGCTTAATAATAAATATATTGATGAATGAGTTTAAAAGATAACAATAGCCCTTTTTATAATAGTCCTAGTCTGCGATGGTTCGACCTAACCCTACTCCGGGAAAGAACCAACAAGAAAACCCGAAGGGAGCTTATAATACGCTCGACTCA
>JAOWBJ010166685.1:0-11783 GCA_028566335.1 Monarda citriodora | reverse complement strand
GAACTACTTGGAGCGGACTCGCTTACTCTTTTTAACTTTTCTTTCTAAGTACTGAACTCAAGCGACTTAAAGATCGCATACACATCTTACTTGCTTAGCCTTGGCTTAAGCTTAATACTCACTCCTTGACTTCTCAACTTTTTAGGCACTCATGGTGCTTCGCCTTGGCGATTTCATATAAACAACTTGGTGCTTCGCCTTGGCGACACCATATAAACAACTTAAAAACTTTCTTTTATAATTATTCTCATCGAAATCTCGACACGAGGTCGCTTATTTATTATTTTAAAATTCGGGCTATTATATTCTACCAATCTTAAAAGAAATTTCGTCCCGAAATTTTGCTTATCTACTCAAACAACTCGGGGTATTTTTCCTTCATCTTCTCTTCAAGATCCCATGTGGCCTCTTCCTGGCCTTGATGCTTTCACAAAACCTTTACCGAAAGAATATACTTATTCCTAAGCTGTTGTACTTTGCGATCCAGGATCGCCTCTGGTCGGCTCCAATAACTCAGGTCAGGAGCTAGCTCAATCTCTTCCTGTCGAATAATATGTCTTGGATTGTACACGTATTTACGAAGCTGAGACACATGAAACACATTATGTACACTACTCAGGTTAGGCGGTGTCAGTGATCGATTATGTTTTTTATGGGCTTGTTACTATGACGAAGAACGTAAGAAAATTGTAAGAACACGAAGGAATTATGTGGTTCGATCCGCTATGAAGCATACCTACGTCCACAGGGAAGAAAGGGAAAGTGTATATTTCTCTTGTGAGTATGAGAGTTTTTTGTGTCCCATTTTCTATCCTAGCGCCTTTATTTATAGGCTTACAAGTAGAGTCCTACTTTAATACAAAAGTTTGGGCCTAATCGGATAACCTTGAGGCCTTGTTGATATCTTTTTACATTATAGATATCTGAATCCCTATCTCTCTATAATATGTCTTCGGGATAGGCTTGGAGTAGGAGTCCTCATTGTTGTAGGAGTCTTGATAGTGAGCTATGGCGCGAGCTATGGGCCGGCGTGGGCCTGCTCCGAACTGGGCCGATCTGTGTGTTTGATCTTGCTGGGCTTGACTGTCTTCGGTATGGGCCTTGTGTTCGGGACGAATAGCATTGGGCTGAGCTCTTATCAAGTTCCGTATTTATTGGGCCTCGTGCTTGGGCCTAACTGTTAGGCCATGTACTATCAATGTATAAATAATATAAAAAGAAAAAAATCTAAATTACATATAAGATGTAATTGGATAATATGTCAGGAAAACAACGGTCATATGGTTGGCAAGGACCTTTTTTTAAATAGCTTATGTGCACTTCTTCAATCAAATTTGGACGATAGCTCAAATATCAAGTCGTAATCCCAGATCATTAAGAAGATTGTCTAAGTTCCATATGCAATGCATAAAATTATGTTTATTAATATATAATCGTGCTTTGTGGTGTACAAATTGATACTTCAATTAAAATAATGTTTATTATTATAATTTGAAACCATGCTCAAATCAATCACAATCATAAATTTGATCAAGATCAATGATCAACATTTATTCATGTTTGATACGCCAGACTTTATATATTCCTATATAGATATGAACCAAACATTATATTATTTTATTATTTAGTTAATATTATTTTATGCATATTTTTTTCTATAAAAGATTTTTACATTTTTATAAATAATCTCATTTTTTAATCTTTATGCAAAGCGGCTCACTCCGGCATTAAGTGGTCTTAGACTTGTAACTTTTCTATTACTTACGCGATCCTCAGTCCATAAGCTGTTATTCAACAGTGACGTATACAAGCACATTCACTGCCCACGTTCTCAATTGCCGGCAACTGCTTCAAAGCAGTTGCACATATTCTTATTGGGCCTGCGAGTCCAACCTTAGTTATTCCTAGTGTATAAATAGAATATAGGATAGCTAGAATAGGTTAGAATCTTTTATTTTGTAATCTGCACACTAAAGCAATACACGACAAAGCTTTTTACCTCCCGTGGACGTAGATTTACTCAGTAAATCGAACCACATAAATTCTTGTGTGTTCTTTAATTTTCGTCGTTTCATTTCTTACCCGAAAATTCGTAATCGATTGTTGGCGCCATCTGTGGGAATGAGAAATTTGTGATCTACGAATTTTTGCTAATGGTGCAAGATGGCCGGAACACGAAGAACATACAACACTCGCAATCGCAGCGATGGAACAGGTCCCAGTCGTAGGGCGGGAAAAGATCTTGTCAATGATAACAACGCTCCCACTCCCAGCACCCAAGACAGGACTGATCCCACCGAGAGTCACAGGACCGAACAACCCAATCTCGATGAGGCTGTCAAACGGTTCCTTGGCAGGACGAGTTTCTGGAGTTCTTGCGCAGGGGGCAGAATCTACCCCGTAATCATGAAAGGGGATCAACTCTTCTCCGTAATCATGAAAGGGGACCGACTCCTCCCCACAATCATGAAAGGGGACCAAATCCTCCCCGGAATCGTGAAAGGGGATAAGCTCCTCCCCGTAATCACGAAAGGGAGACCGAAGCCTCCTCTCACCACTCAAGGCACGACGGTCACCGGAGTGAGCGCGCTTCCCACCACCGGAGTGCGTGTAATAAGCGGAATCACAACCCGCCGTGGAGTCATGTTTTCGCAGTTCGGAATGATGGATTTGGAATGTACAGTGCACTCCGTACTCCTTTTTCAGAGGACATACTACAAACTTCTCTCCCCAACAACTACAAGGTCCCTCCGTTCTCTTATGACGGACTAGTGGACCCTCACGACTTCCTTGGCCGGTTCCAATAAACATGGTCAACCAAGGCCTCAATGAGGTCCACATGTGCAAACTATTCTCGGAACTGCTCATCGGGAATGCGAGGAGATGGTTTGACAGCCTGCCCTGAGGCAGTGTCAGATCATATAACGATTTGATGGACACCTTCCACAAAAGGTTCTTCCAAAAGGCCGAAGCCAGAGCCACTTCGGCACAACTACTGTTAATCCGTCAATGTCTTGATGAGAAGATCAGCGACTTCATGACGCAATTCAACCAGGAGTGCCTTCAAGTAGATGATGTCAATGATCTACTTGTAATCTCGGCATTCCAGAATGGGATTTTGCCATTGCGGATCAGTTCACCCGTGCTGATGAGGCGGACAGAAAAAAGAGAACCCTGGACAATTCAATCTGGGGTGATAAGAAAAAGAATGAGGATCGCGGCGACCAGGGGCGCCCGTCCCGGAGTGCCTTCGGTTGACTCCAAAGGACACCGATACAATCCAGATTGGGACCTCGTCCTAATCCGGAAAAGCCCCAGCCCCAGCCTCAATATGCGCCACTGACCAAGTCAAGGGCGGAAATTTTCGAACTCCATCCGGCGATGTTTGAAAAACCGAAGCCAATGACCAAATCGGCAGCGCGCTAAAGCCAGGACAAATATTGCTTCTTCCACGAAGACCACGGTCATGACACGGAGGAATATCGTAACCTGGCTACCGACATCGATGCTCTTGTGAAAGCAGGAGCATTGAAAAAATATCAAGACCGGCGTCACAAGCCGGTAAGAAATGACAGGGGAAGACGAACTGCGCTCCCCCCAATGACAAAAATCAAAAACAACAAGATCCCGTAGGGGATGATGACAAACTCCACTATGATGGAGTGATCTAGACTTTCGACACCCTTCCAGCTGGGAAGACGAAGTCGTCGCTAAAGGCGGGGAGCCAAAGCTCAAACCGAGAAGAGCCAATGCACAAACGCCTGAAAAATGAGGAAGTCATCACTTTCTCCGATGCGAATCCGGTGCCGGCCATCTCGCCGCACCAAGACGCCATCGTCATTCAAGCCGGAGTGGCGAATAAACTTATCCACATGGTCTTTGTGGATACTGGCGCTTCAGTCAACATTCTTTTCAAAGAATGCTTTGACAAGCTGGAGATCGATCCAGCAAGAATGAATCCGGCCTCACCCCCTCTAAAAAGCTTCGCACAAGAGGAAACTTGTCCGGAGGGAGTGATTAGCCTTCCTATTATTGTAGGAAAGGCCCCCACCAGTTCCACTACGGTGATTGAGTTTTTCATAGTAAAAGCTCGATCTCCGTATAATATCATCCTCGAGAGGGACTCGCTCAACGCAGTCCGGACGGTATGTTCTACATACCATCTGATGGTCAAGATTCCCACCAAGGGAGGAATAGCGACCATCCGAGGAGACCAAAAGAGGGCAAAGGAGTACATGCACATTGCTCTCAAAAATGTCAAACCTCCAGTTCGGCATTATCAGGCATAGCAACCACAACAGCCTGAGGAGTTGGAGATAGATGAAATACAGCCTGGGCCGAACTCAATGGAAGTACAACTGTACGAAGATGATCCTACCTGGACTGTCAAGGTCGGATTTTCCAGAACAACTCAATCCGGAATCAAATAATCCAACTCCTCAGGGTTTACCGAGATGCCTTTGCATGGTCTCCGCTGGATATGATGGGAGTGTCTCCGGACATTATCACACACCGACTAAACATCGATCCCGCAGTCCAGCCGATAAGACAAAAGCAAAGACTATTCGCCGCAGAAAGGAATCAAGTCATCCGCGACGAAGTCCATCAACTGCTGAATGCCGAAGTCCTCTTCGAAGTGAAGTATCCAACTTGGATAGCCAATCCGGTCATGATCAAGAAAAAAGAAGGGGTGGCGGAAGTGCATAGATTATACTGATCTAAACAAGCACTGTCCCAAAGACTATTATCCACTCCCTAACATAGATAAGAAATTAGAAGCCTTAGTAGGTTTTGAAATTTTTAGTTTTCTTAATCTATACAAAGGCTATCACCAAGTATTAATGATTGAAGAGTTTGCTTCAAAAACTGCATTCATCACTGACTTTTGCATATTTGCTTACAAAAAGATGTCGTTCGGATTGAAAAATGCCGGTGGACAAGCTATTTCGGCATCACATCGGCAAAATAGTCGAAGTATACGTCGACGATATTGTCTTCAAAAGTAAAAGTATTTTCGAATGCGTAGACGACCTCAAAACAACTCTCGATATACTTCGGCAAGCCAATCTCAAGCTCAATCCCCAGAAGTGTACATTCTTAGTAGATTCGGGAAATATTTGGGGTGTTGGGTATCCAAAGAAGGACTCAAGACTAATCTGGCCAAAGTCCAGGTCATCCAGAACATGTCTATGCCGAACTCTATCCATGACGTGCAGAGATTAACTGGATGTCTAGTTGCACTGAATCGTTTCCTCTCTCAAGCGGCAGAGAAACAGTTACCCTTTTTCAAAATATTGAAGAAGGCCCCGAAGTTCGAGTAGGGAGAAGCGCAAAGGAAAGCCTTTGAGGAACTCAAGAGATACCTAGCCAAACTCCCTGTGTTGTCCGTACCAAAAGAAGCCGAAGCTCTTTCTTTATATCTAGCAGCCTCAGACGAAACAATCAGTGCGGTACTTGTACGAGACGACGGTCGGCGGCAACATCCCATTTACTTCATAAGCTGTGGACTAAGAGGTCCAGAGACTTGGTATCAGCCTTTGGAGAAGATAGCAGTGACCTTGGTGAATGCGGCAAGAAGGTTGCGGCCGTACTTCTACGCCCGCACAATATGTGTCCTCACTGATCTTCCACTTCGGCAAGTTCTAACTAAGCCCGAAGCATCCGGAAGAATAGCCAAGTGGGCAATTGAGCTGGGAGAGCATTCCATTGAGTATCTACCCCAGGAAGTGATAAAAGGATAGGCTTTAGCTGATTTCTTGGTTGAGGGTAAATTTCATCAAATTACTCCGACAGATACCGAGATGGAAGAGAAAATACCCGAAGTTCCCGAAAAGGAACCACCAAACTGTTGGACAGGATATGTGGATGGAGCATCCCGCAAAATGGGAAGCGAAGCTGGTATACTACTCATTGCACCGGATGGGCACGAAGTGACTTATTCACTTCGGTTCAAATTTTCCACCACAAACAATGAAGCGGAATACGAAGCACTCCTTGCCGGACTCCGATTAGCTTAAAGCCTTCACATCCAGTCCATCAAGATTCACAATGACTCACAAGTCATAGTGGGTCACATAATCGGCACAAGTGAAGCCCGAGGAGAGATGATGAAAAAATATCTGGAAAAAGTTTGAAATCTCCAACAACGTTTCTCCTATTTTTAGATAAACCGCATCCCAAGAGCACAAAACTACTGAGCAGATGTTTTAAGTTAATTGGCATCTTCACAAAGTTCAAAAGTGGAGGAACTATCGCACAGAAGCATGGATAATGCGACCGAAGTGCAAATGGTCACAAATTCACCGAACTGGATGACTCCCATACTTGAATATCTAGACAATGGACAGCTACTGGAAGATAAGCTCAAGGCAAGGAAGATATTATGCAGATCACTTCGGTACGAACTTCATCAAGGAACCCCCTACAGAAATTCCTACCTACAACCGTTGCTACGGTGTATAGGACCGGATGAGGCGGATTACGTCCTAAGAGAAGTCCATGAAGGATCTTGCGGAAGCCATATTAGAGCCCGAGCCCTAGCCAAAAAAGTAATGAGGTGGGGGTATTATTGGCCAACCCTCGTCCAAGATACAGTCACCCTTGTCAAAAAAATGTCTGAAGTGCCAGGTCCATGCCAATGTTCCAAGAGTGCCACAGACCGATCTGACCACCATGCAAAGTCTATGGCCGTTCATGCAGTGGGGCATCGACATTGTGGGACCGTTGGAAAAAGCTCCGAGACAAATGCAGTTTCTAATCGTAGCAATAGACTACTTCACGAAGTGGGTTGAGACCGAACCCCTGGCCAAGATAACAAGCGCGAACACCATTGAATTCGTCTGGAAGAATATAGTATGCCGCTTCGGCATACCTCATGTCCTCGTCTAGGACAATGGAACCCAGTTCACGAACAAAAAATTCAAAGAATAGTGCCAAGAGTTGAAGATTCAACAGCGCTTCACTTTGGTCGCCCATCCTCAAGCGAATGGTCAGACAAAGTCACAAATCGCACCATAGTGAAGGGGCTAAAAACTCGGCTGGACCGAGCCAAAGGACTTTGGGTAGAAAACCTCCCCCAAGTCATACCGAACTACCCCAAGAACCTCCAATGGTGAAACACCGTACAGCCTAGTATATGGCACCGAAGTGGTCATTCCGGTCAAAATCAACATGCCTAGTCCTCGCACACTAAACTTCTCAACCGAAGCGAATGATGAAGGACTTCGAGCCGAACTCGACCTCGCCGAAGAAAAGAGAGAGCTTGCCTTCATAAAAGAGGCTCAGTACAAGCAGCAAGTAGCCTGGTATTACAACCAAAGGGTGAAAACGCAGCAATTCCAAGTGGATGATCTCATCCTGAGAAACAACGAAGTAAGTCGAGCAGAAAAACTCGGCAAGATCGAAGTCACTTGGGAAGGGCCATATCGAGTCAGCGAAGTTCTCGGCAAAGGGTCTTACAAATTGGCCTACATGTCCGGCGAACAAGTCCCCGGAACTTGGCATGTCACAAACCTCAAAAAGTACTATGTATAGATGGGCAATGTCAATTCGGTTGTCATGTAAGTCCAGTTCTTTTAGGTCGTCCGTGTCAGTTCGGTCTTATCTTTTCAGTCCGATCCTTATGTATTTCGATCATTTTCCTTATATAACATTCAATTTTATGCCTTGAGCGTTTGTCTTTTAATTTTTTTATCAATCATTCATGCATATGTCCGAAGTCCCATTTATACATAACTCAATTCAATCTCAAAAGGCTGGCCCCCTTTTCGAGAAAATACAGAAGACAATAAAGTCAAAATCTTCTATAGAAGGTATAAGACTACATTGTCAAGGTTAAAAAACAAATCAACATTTCATCCTAACGAAGTGTAATTACCGCAATCTCCATTTTGGGAGACTTTGTTCAAACGCGCATAAGGAAGTCCAATCCTAGCGATAAAACTCACCAAATAAGGACAAAAGTCACTTCGGTACAAAAGGTTCTCTACCTTATCAAAGTCGAAGACAATTGAATAAGAAATAATTTTGTAAATAAGCTAAGTGATGAACTCACAATGGCAAAACAGAAACATTTCATTCAATGGATTTAAAGTATACATATATACTATCATCTATTACATTGTTTATCCTAAGACGCGTGATCTTTACGCTTGCTGCAATACAACCAGTTATCAGCAAAGTCTGCAGGTTTTTCAGCTTGCAAAAAAGCATCTAAGTTAAAAGATCCTCGACTAGCTCCGGCTCCTCTAGCACTACCTCTACGGGAAGTCGAGCCCACAGGTTGCTTTCCTCGGCTTCGAGACCGAGATGTCCTACCACCTCGGCGAGCCAAGTCTTCTCGGCGATCCTGCTCGGAATGCTCAGGTTCCCACCGGATCGTTGTAGATGGAGGCGGAGTATCTCTAAGGATTTTTCCAGCGACGGGTACAAAAAGAAATGATTTTCTATATTCCGGACATACGCCGAAGAGCATCAACCTCACTTCGGTATTCTATACTGAACGGACCATGAAGCCTCTTTGTCTCACGGCAACACTTCCATATCTCGTTCATCTGGTCATCTGCTTCGGTGATAGTTATCCCACCACTACGACGGATAATATCTTCATATTCCGTATTCTCCTCGTGAAGAACTTTAAATTCGGCCTCCATACACTTCAAAGTGGATTCATGTTCGACAGCATGAGCCACCGCTTCGTCATACTTGATCTGGTCTGCACGAGCTCGACTTTCTGCTTTGTCTAAGGCCGAAGAGTAAAGCTTCATCCAATGTATAATCTCTAATTCCTTAGAGTTAAAAATACAGAGTAATTCTTTCAGTTCGGCTTCCCAAGATACAGAAAATGCAGCAGTAGGCTACAAAAAAATGAAAGCATAAACGGCGCAAGTAGAAGTGCAACAAAGTTCATTTATTTCATTAACAAAGGCAAGAGTACACAATGAGGGAAGCAAGGCCGAAGTACAAATCAATAAGCCTAGACAAAAAAGAAAAAAAGGGGAGTGGTCATACTTCGGTGTTGTCACCCCCAGTTCCTTCTTTAGTCCTCGGCGCTTCAATCCTCGGCACCTCTTCTTCCCCTGCCACAACATGATGCTCGGCCGAAGTGACAACCGGATTTAGCCACTCGGACATCATGTCCTTTGGGGAAGGAGGCGGCACTTCATCCTCATTTTGCTCCGCCTCTTCATCCTCTGCCCCCTCCTCTTCTTCTTCAACTTCGGTGATCACCGGCGCAGGCGACACCAGACCCACGTTTGCTAGGATACTCTCCATCTGTTCATCGCGGTTTGTGCTGCAAGCACGAACTGCTTCGGCCATTACGGGAACTGGAGAAGTCGCAAGCGCCTCAATGAGAGGTAGACTTTGGAGGCAAGCTGCAATTTCCCTCGCATAAAGCGAGAACACCACCTCCGGCTCGTTGCCATGATTCTCGCTCAGGATCCGGCTGAGTCTGCCAACGAACGCAGTGAACTGTGCACTCACAAAAAGTTTCCCCGTGTACGCACAAAACTTCGCCTTGTGTCGCGGTAAAAGAAGCCGCGTCCTACTCACGCTGCTTCGTCAGCAGCTCCAGCCGAGTCTTCAGGACTTCGGTTTCGGCCCTTGCCGCTTGCGCTTCGGCCTCAGCATTGGCCACATTCTCGATAGCCCGACCCAAAGCCGCCTCAAAAGCCCTGGCCTTGGATGCCTTTTTCGCGGCATTGTCCTTGGCCTTGGAAGCAGTGTCCTTGGCCCGAGCCAAGGACTGTTCAACCTTCTGATACTCAGAGGCGCTCTTCTTCAGTTCGGCCGCCGTGACTCCAGCCATCAACTCGAGTTTCTGCAAAAGAAAGCAAATTTATGACTTTGCAAAAGAAAGAGAATTTATAGAACGTACGAAGATCTCTTTAGCCGAATTACATTACCTCGGCAACGTTCTCTGGTCATGTCAAGGCCTCGACGATAGGGCACCCGAAAATGGACGCCACCGGCCCTTTGTCCAGCCGGGGCAGTGGGGGAGCAGTAGACTTGGAGCTCCTTTTTCGTAGCCCCTCATCATGAGTCCTCTCAAAAGAGGCGGAAGATGAAGAGACTGGCTTTGGAACCGGAGCAGTGGCCCCAGCGGCAGTCTTTCACCTCTTGGGTTCCTGGTCAGCAGAGGAGGCCGCACCCGATGTCTTCGGCTTCTTCGGCCCTTTATTCTCTTTCTTATCGGCACCGGCCCCACGGAACTGCTTCAGCATGTTCAATGCAAGACAAGGCATAAAGGAGTTATACAGAGAATTACTAAAAAGCACAAGTGCAAGACCAAAACAACCCTTACCCTCAGTGACTTCGTCATCGCTTGACGAGTCAAACTCGACTGCACCTCGGATAAGCTCGGACTCCGGGTATATTCGTGTTACCATCGGAACTTCCTCGATCACGTCTTCGAGCCCGCCCAAGTATACAGTCGGAGGATGATGCATCACGGGCTCAACCCCCTCCAATCAAACTCGGTAGCCCCGGTCTTATTATGATAAAAAAAATCGGGTCTGCCACTTCGGCCATTTTGTTTTACACTTGGCCTTAAAGTCTCTAATGGGGGTGAGGTAGAACCAAGACCCCTTTCTCTTAGACTGAAAAAATCTTAGCACTAAGTCTAAGATAAACTCGTTTCCGGTCTTTCTCACTTCGGCAGCCAAGGCGGTCACATGCCTCCAAGAGTTTGGAGTCATTTGACAGAGGAGAAGCTTAAATCTATCTAATAATTCTACAAAAAAAGGATGTAGAGGAAACCAAATCCCGCATTCTAAGCAGGCTTCGTACACAGTCTTATACAATTCCTGTGGAAAGTCTACCCTATCGTCTTTACCGGGAACAATTATAGTTCCCCCGGCAACTCATAGCAATGAAATAATGTTGTTACAGTATCCTCGCTAAGACACAAGCAGAAACTACCAAAAGTCGTCAAAACAACCCTTTTTCCGGCCGCCGCTACTAGGTTGCGATACCTCTATCATTCTACACTTGTCCCTATCACTACCAGAAATAAGACTCGTAGACGAAGACATCACTTACTTGTTAATGAAGGAATGTGGATCACAGCGAGGATTCTGAGATGATTTTGTAAATTCCGGCGAAGAAAGCTTGGATTTTTGCAGAGTATATGAGCAATAGTGAAGATGAGAAAAGTTTGAAATGAGGCAGAAATGGATTTTTGTCAAAACTCTTGCACCGATTCGAATCCCGCTTTTTCAGTATTCGAATCGTCGCATTAAATGCGGAAACGTACAGTGTAGGCTAGTACACGTCAGCATTGTCCAACTCCGGCTGTACCGAAGTGCCCAACAAATCCGGAGTGCCCAGCAATTCCAAAATGCGTGGCGTTATCAAAATGTTCAGCATGTCCGGAATACCCGATTAATCCGGAGTGCCGAGCACTCCTAGACTGCCCAATAATCTCGGAGTGACCAACAATTTGAAATACCCAACGACACGAAATGCCCTATTGCATTACCTCACTTTTTGGGAGGGGTAGTGATGGGATATAGCCCGAAGTCCCTCGAGCCCATTAGAAAGGCCCACTTAATTTGGCCAATTAACAACACAGGCTCAAGAGAATCAGTCCAACCCATTGCAGTCCGGTAACAAAGGCAGTTCGGCAATGCACTCCGGTCCAAAGGCCTCAAACTGAATCAGACCCGCAATACAATTCACTCCGGCTCCGGTAAAAGAGATGCAAAGCAGCTCACTCCGGCTCCGGTACAAGAGATGCAAAGCGGCTCACTCCGGCATTAAGTGGTCTTGGACTTGTAACTTTT
>JAOWBJ010166579.1:0-11791 GCA_028566335.1 Monarda citriodora | reverse complement strand
AATAAGTATTCCGAGCTTAAGGATAGGCTGATTAGGGAATACGGGGTGAAATCCAACCCTCGTGATCCTTCTGCCGACGTGGAGATGGTGAAGGGTAAGGGTCTCATTGTTGTCTTTTCTTCTTATTTATTCTGCTGTTCCGAACTAACTTTTATGTTTGTTGTTTGCAGTGGGTTTTGAGAAAGTGGATGTGCCCAAAAGGAAGGGCAAAAGAACTGCTGTCGTGGCCTCTGCTGATGTTGCGGTGTCACAGTCCAGCTCGGAGCGCACTGTGACCAACGTACTGCCCCGCAGATCCGGGATCACTCCTCGAAGGAGCAGCCCTTCAAAAGAATCAAGAAGGGTATGAAGGAGCCAAGGGTGCCTCCATACGCGTTGCTGGAGACGCAGGTCGATCTGACCGAGGATCCAGTTGACCCACCGGCTCTCTCTGATGCTGAGGTAATTGGTCAATAACCTTGTGCGGCTTTTTTATTTACTTGCATGTGCTGATGTTGATGTGGCGAACTCTGCAGAGGGCCAGGAACATGATCTCGCAGGGCCTAGCCCTGTTGGAGAGGAGCGCGGCCGAGAAGGCCGAACAAGTCGAGCGACTGCGCTAGAAGCTGGAGGAAGCCGAGGCACGAGCTTCCATTGCTCGACGTGAGGCGGCCCCAGCTCGCGAAGAGGCGGCCTTGGCTAAGGCTGAGGTCGCCAAAGTAGAGAAGGAGAAGGAGGACCTGAGGGCTGAGGTCGAAACTTCTCAGGGCCCTATGCTGCGGGCTTTCACGGAGAGGCTTCTGCTCTCCAAGAATTTCGTGAAGTTGGCCTCCGTTGCTGGTAGCGTTCTTGGGGAGGAGTTCGCCATGGACGCGCTTGAGGCCGCCCAGAAGGACTTCCCAGACTTGGATCCGTCCAAGTATGAGTTCGCTAGACGATCTGGGAGGAGAGCAACTAGGCCTTGGCAGATGAGGTGCGAGGGGTTCTTCAAGAATCCCCTTTGCTGAAGGAGTTGGAGGTCGCTACCGACCTTCTTACTGCTGAGTTGGTCCGCTCTACCGATGTGGATCGTGACCCGGATGTGGAGGCGTGCTTCGCCAATGATGGGGAAGATGAGTCTCCGGAGAATTAGGAGACGCCGGGAGGAGGCCCCAAGGATAGGGTTTGACTTCTTCTCATTCTGTAAAATATTTCTTTTTCTTTGTAGATCGCGATGTATCCACAGTGCCGCTAGGGCACTGCTTTTGTTTTTAATAAATGAATACTTTGCTGAAATCTGCTCTTTTTTCCTTTACTTGTCTTCTTGTAATCAGTCTCCGTCTCCTAAGATGTTTGATGCGTCTCCCTTTGTTGTCCGCATAAACGAACTAGTAGACTCGCTTGAGGCCGCGAAGGCCGAAGTCGCCTTTTGGAAAGATAAGTTTTATCAGTCTGGTGCTATAGTCCCGGCTGGGCCTAGTTCGGCAAGCGGCCTAGAGGGCGAGTTGGGGCATTGGAAAGAGGAATACGCCCGGGCTGTAGTGGAATGTGAGCGAGTTGTGGAGCCAGCTCCAGTTAAATATGACGAGCTCCAGGCTCAGTACACTCTTCTTAGGGATGAGTTGCAGGAGACTAAGGGAGAACTTAAGGATGCGAACAGAGAGCTGGAGAAGATGGACCAGGAGCATATGTCATACGAGCTATTTGTGCAGCGAAGTGGCGGTGTTCTGATCTCAAGGGTCAGGAAGCTCGTCACGGTGTGCAAGCGTGAGGACTGTGAGCCATTGGTGCTACATAAGAAGATCCTCGAGGTGAAAAGTATAGCTCGGTTTTATAATCTCATCCTGGATAAATATCCTTCCCTTTGCAAGCTCGTTGGGGATCGTTCTTTTGCTGATGAAGCTGGTCCTTCTTTTGCTGTCGCTGTTCGGCAGCCCATGCGAACTGTGGAGATTTGCGAGCACAACCTGTTGTAGCTAGAGGCCGCCGAGGTGGGATGTCGGCAGGTCGGTGGAAATCTGGTCGTGGAGGAGGAAGAGGACAAGGTCGTGGCTTCGACCTTGATGGCTTAATGAATGCCAACTTCGACTCCCCAGAAGTCTTTGTAGAGAACTGGTAGAGTTTTAGTCCTGGCAACAAGACTCGCCGACCATAGAGTTGTAATAGGAATGTATTATGTAATACTTTTTCCCTTATACAATAAAGTTGCCTTTTCGCCATTACTCTCTTTGATGTAGCGAACTGTTAACTTGTTTACTTCTCTTTTGCTGCGACACGTGTCTTTGCTTTTTGAAGTATGAGATGCTTTTTTTTTGGGATGACCGAAGTCAAGGCTAGTTTGAAGCTAGGTTACTCCTTCTTTGCAGTGACCGAGGTCACTGCTGATTTGGAGTGTGTACTTCTCGTTTGCGATGACCGAGGTCAAGGCTATTTTGAAGTAACGGTTTCTCCTTTGTGGGACTTGTAAACCTTTAGTTCGGGTCTTGTGAGTCCGGAGATGAGTGTTGTCTCATAAGGGGGCCAGCCTTAGAGAAATTATCGTGTGAATTTTTACGTATAAGTGAGGCATGCAAAAATATGTAATGAGACTCGTAAATGAATGAATGAATTTTTATTGATAAAGATCGAAATTCCGAAAGAATAGAAATATTTACATGAAACCCTAAGAATGCAATATTATATGTCTAGCCTATAGTTCTCTCACTTATACATAAAACTTCTTCAAATTGGAAATATGCCAAGTGTGGGGTAAGAGCTCACCGGACAGTTGTGCGAGCTTGTAAGAACCTTTGTCGAGATCCTCTGCGATCTGATACGGTCCTTCCCATGTGGCTTCCAATTTGCCGAGTTTTTCTGCTTTACTGACTTCATTGATGTGGAGTACGAGGTCTCTGATCTAGAAGTAATGATGCTTCACTCGGCGGTTGTAGTAGCGAGCTACATGTTGCTTGTATCGGGCTTCCTTTATGAAGGCGAGCTCTGTCTTCTCTTCCAACAATTCTAAATCAGCTCCGAGGTTTTCATCATTGACCTCTTCAGAGAAGTGTATAACACGAGAGCTCGGCATCCCGATCTCGACTGGTATAACTGCCTCGGTGCCATAGGCGAGAGACTGTATGGCGTCTCTCCATGCGAGGTTCTGAGTGTCCGGTAGGACAATAGGACATTGGGTAGGTTCTCCACCCACCTTCATTTAGCTCGTCCCAGTCGAGATTTCAGTCCGTTCACTATAGTTCGGTTGGTGACCTCGATCTATCCGTTGGCTTGAGGATGAGCTACCGAGGTGAATTTTGTTGGATGTTAAGTTCTTCGCACAATTCTCTGAACACTCTGTCCGTGAACCGTGCCCCGTTATCCGAGACTAATATGTGCGGTATCCCAAATCGGCAAACGATGTTCTTCCACACAAAGTTGCAGGCATTCTTGCTTGTGATTTTAGCCAAGGGTTCGGCCTCTACCCATTTTGTGAAGAAGTCGATTGCGACGATCAAGAATTGCATCTATCTCGGGGCCTTGTCAAAGGGTCCAACTATGTCAATCCCCCATTGCATGAGCGACCATGGGCTTTGCACGTTGGCGAGCTCGGTCTGCAGTAGTCACTGCACGTTTGCGTGGACTTAGCATTGTGGGCAGCTCTTAACCAGCTCGGTTGCATCGTGAGTCAACGTCGGCCAATAATATCCGCTTCGCATCACGTTCTTGGACAGAGCTCGGGGTCCAATATGGCTACGACATGACTCTTCATGAACTTCTCACAGAACGTAGTTCCCTTCTCCGGGTCCTACACATCGCAAGAGGGGTTGGAGGTAGGATTTGCTGTAGAGAACACCCTGCTCCAGTGTGTATTTCAACGATTTTGCGAGAAGCTTTCGAGCTTCGAGCTTGTCATCAGGTAATTCCCCCTACTCCAAATATGTACGGATTGGGGTCATCCAGTCGGGCTCGTCGTTGATATCACTCACTTCAACCTCGTCAATACTTCGGCTCTGAATGTCCTCTATTGGCGAACTGGTTGATTGGGAGGATGTGAGGTTACTCAAGGCGTCGGCTTGGTGGTTCTGTCCTCGCGGAACTCTGACCAGTTCGAAATAGGAGAACATCTGCTGCGAGCTGCGGACTTTGTCGAGGTACCTTTTCATCTTGTCTCTGTGGGCTTCACTTGCACACAATATATGATTTACCACGACTTGTGAGTCGCTGTAAACTTTGACAGCCTCGATGTTTAGGCTCTTGGCGAGGCGAAGTCCATGAAGAATGGCCTCATACTCCATCTCATTGTTGGTGGTTGGGAATGCAAAACGGACTGAATAGGTTACCTCGTGCCCGTCCGGACTTATGAGCAGGATCCCTGCTCCACTGCCTGCTTTCCTCGAAGCTCCATCAACATAGACTTGCCAGCAGTTCGCAGGTGCCTCCTCGGCTGTTTGGTTGTACTTCTCTTCGGGGTCAGTTTAGAAATCTTTGGATCCTCTTTGAATTTGGCCTCGGCTAGAAAATTAGCTAGGGCCTGTCCTTTAATGGCTTTGCAGGGATGAAAAGAGATCGTGTGTTCCCCGAGCTCAATAGCCCATTTCGCAATGCGACCTGAGGCTTCAGGTTTGGTGAGGACTTGGCGAAGTGGAAGATCAGTTAGGACCTGGATCGGATGTGCATGAAAATATGGCCTCAATCGCCTTGCAGCATTAACAAGCGCAAGCGCGATCTTTAGCTCTGGTCCTTTGAGCGCTCGGCTTATGAAATATACAAGGAGCTGGCAACTTCCCTCCTCTCGGATTAGCACTACACTGATGGACTCATCCGATGCGCCAAGGTACAATGACAAAGGTTCCCCTTCATTTGGAATGGACAACGTGGGGAGATGGGCAAGGTAGCATTTGAGGTCCTCAAAGGCTTTGCGGTGTTCCTCCCTCCATTCAAAGTTCGGAGCCTTCTTCAAAATTTGGAAGAATGGGAGCTGCTTTTTCGCCGCTTTTGAGAGGAAACGGCTTAAAGCAGCGAGACACCCCGTACGTTTGTGCACATCGTGGATGGACCTAGGTATCGCCATGTTCGTGACGACTTGAACCTTAGATGGATTTTCCTCCAAACCCTTTTGTGATATCCAGCAACCCAGGAACTTTCCAGCTTGCACCATGAAGGTGCATTTCTGCGAATTCAGCTTCAAGTTGGCAGTTCGGAGGATGTCGAAGACAGTTTGCAGGTCGCCGACGCAGGTACCCTCTTCTCGGCTTTTCACGACTATGTCATCGACATATCGACGATCTTCCCAATGTAGGGCTGGAATATTATGTCGACCATTCTCTGGTAGGTCGCTCCTGCATTTTTTAAACCAAAGGGCATCTTTCTATACGCAAAACCCCAAAATCAGTAATAAAAGCTATTTTGGGGGCGTCTTCACTATTCATTAAAACTTGGTGGTACCCTTTGTACAAGTCTAAAAAACAGAAAATACTATAGCCTACTAAGGCTTCTACTTTCTTATCTATATTGGGGAGGGGTAACAATCTTTTGGGCAGTGCTTATTGAGATCGGTGTAATCTATGCACATGCGCCATACTCCTCCCACTTTTCGGACCATCACCGGGTTGGCTATCCAGGTCGGGTATTTAACTTCGAAGAGGATCTTCGCTTGGAGTAGCTGCTTCACCTCGTCCTGGATCACCCAGTTTCTCTCCGCAGCAAACTGCCGCTATTTTTGTTTCACCGGCCTGATGCTGGGATCAATGTTGAGCCGGTGGGTGATAATATCTGGGACACCCCGGTCATGTCGAGGGGTGTCCATACGAAGACATCTCGGTAATCTTTGAGGAGCTGTACCACCTGCGATCTGAGCTGGGGAGGTCCAGCGAATCCAACCTTGACGATCTTGGTTGGTTCATAGTCATATAGTGGGACCTTTTCGGTGAGTGGGGCTTTGGACAATGGTGTCATCTCTTCTTCCAGCTCCGCAATCTGCTTTAATTGCTATGCTTGATGGTGCCGCTCAGTCGTCTCGGCACCCGCAATGCGATCTGCATGCACTCCTTAGCCCGCTTCTGGTCGCCTCGGACAGTGACCACTCCGTTTTTTGTCGGGATTTTAATCATGAGATGGTATGTGGAGCAGACAGCTCTGACCGGGTTGAGCCAATCCCTCCCAAGAATGATGTTGTAGGGCGACGGGGCATGTACCACAGAGAATTGGATGGATGTGGTGCAGCTCTCTAGAGATCGCCCCACGGTGACGGGTAAGCTTATGACCCCGTCAGGTCGCGTTTCTTCAAGCATGACTCTTGTTTTCCAATTGGTTGTTTTTGCATTAATTACTACTTCATCAATCTTATTGATTAGCGTAACTGTCGTATTTGCTTCTCCTGATGGTTGCGAAGCTTTTCAGGGGCAAGAGCGCTGGGGCTAACTGAGCTGCATCTAGGCTCAGCTTATCAAAACACGTTCTAAAAAGAATGCTCACAGATGCTTCACTGTCAACGAACACCCGATGCACCAGTTTGTTCGTGACCCCAGCCTGGATCACGATGGCGTCGTGATGCGGGGTCTTAGAGGGGACTGGATCGGCCTCGGAAAAGGTGATAGCCTCCTCTCTTTTGAGCCTCTTGCCCATGGGTTCCTCCGAACTCAAACCCCGAGCCTCTACTTTGAGGGAGGATTTGGTCTATCCCAAGGGCAGTTCGGTAATGGCCTCAATGGTCCCATCGAACTGGGGCGTGATTTCATCGTCATCGGCATCGGGTTCCTGCTTTGCCTTTTTGTTGGCTTGGCAGCCATCCTTCCCCCGATTGCGACGTTTCTTGTTCTTGCCCTGGCCGTTGCCCTGGCCTTGATACCTCTTGAGGGTACCATCTTGTACCAAGGGCTCTATACTTTCTGCGAGGTCGCGGCACTCCACCGTGTCGTGGCCATGATCCTAGCGGAAAGCGCAGTAACGCTTTTTCGACCTGCGATCTTCCTGCCTTTGCATGGGGCGGGGATTCTCGAACAGGTTGGTGTGCAGCTCGTAAATCTCTGCACGTGGTTTCTTCAAGGGGGTGTACTGAGGCTGATCTGGGTTTTGGCGCTGACCCAGCCTGCACTCAATACCTTGACGCGGTCCAAGTCGAGATGACACTGGACCGTTCTGCAACCTCTCATGGACGTTGCGGTGGCCTGAACTCTGAAGACCGCGATCTGCGGGCTGTTTCTTCTTGTTAGAGGATTCGCCCCTGTCCTGGTCGCGCTTTCACCGATCAGTGTCATCGGCTCGAGCGAATTCATCCGCGATCTTCCATAGGTGGCCTATATTTGAGGTTCCCGCCTAGAGCTCTCGGCACAGGGCACCAGGTCGCAAGTCATTCTGGAACGCCGAGATGATCAGCACGTCGCTGACATCATCAACTTTCAATCCCTCCTGATTGAACCGAGTCAGGAAGTCGTTGATTGATTCCCCCTCAACTTGCTTGATTGTCAACAGCTGTGCCGGGGTGAATTTTGGCTTCGCTTTTTGGTGGAATCTTCTCTTGAAGACTTCCACGAGTTTGCGGTATGAGCCGATGTTGTTGGGGGGGAGGGTAAGCTATCGAACCACACCTGAGGAGCAGTGTCGACCAGTAGCTCGGGAAAAACTTTGCACATGTGAACCTCCTTCAGATTTTAGATCTACATGTTGTATTGGAACTGGCCAAGGTAATTCCTCGGATCCCTCTGGCCATCATAAGATTGGATGCTAGGCACCTTATACCGGCTCGGGAGACGAGTCTCGCAGATTTCCTTGGTAAACGGGGTTGTCATCAACCCGTATGTGTCGAACCCTCCACGTTGGTGGTGGGATCTGTCCTCTGATGGAGACCGCGAAGGAGACCAATCTCGATTGTGATACGACCTATGGGGTCGGGGCGATTGGTTGTGTCGGCTGTGATGGTAACTGCAGTCTCGACTTCGACTGTGGCCTCGAGGCGCATGTCAAGGCGGAGTGCGATCTCGGCTGTGGCCTCAATTCCGTTCCCGGACAATCTCTAGGCTCGGATCCTTCCTCTCCCGGTTGTGGGTTGATCCTTGCTGTTCTTGAGGTCCTTCCTTGTCAGGACCTTTCTCGATTCCGTTCCCGAACAATCTCCAGGCTCGGATCCTTCCTCTCCCGGTTGCGGGTTGATCCTTGTTGTTCCTGAGGTCCTTCCTTGTCAGGACATTTAACTTGCTGGAGGTACTGGGCCAGTTTGTCCTTGTTCTCCTCCGGAAAACCCCGGATTATGACACTACTAGAAAAATGCATGTTACTAGGTCATGATGTTTCATGATGTTTTTCTTTTAATATTTTCTTAGATTTTCCACATTATCCCCTCACGTGTCTGTCATACTTGTGATCTCATCTTAGTCCCATTTCCTGCATTTTGTTGACCTCTGCAGCCTCGGACTCTTCGTATTTATAACACAGATACTTGAAAAGCGGTGTTAACACAGATACTCTTCCATTACTTGGTTTCAAGTAAAAGCAAATAATCTGGAATCCCAGGTTGCCTTGACGCATGGGCCAGAAAATTTCAAACCCCAGCGGAAACTAACTGATGAAAGTGGCAACTTTTGCTTTCAGGTAAGATCTTGAATGTGGGATTTTCAATGTTTATGGGATTTATCTTTCATGATAATTATCTTTATATGTTATTTATATATTAATCTCATGCCTATGGCTAAATAAAACTATATCGTGGTCAAAAGTGCAGGTGTCAATGTCTAAAATATAATTTGGGTATTTAAACTTTAGCCTGTTAGGTGTTTCTATGTCATATTACATAAGGCTGCAGTGCTCTATTTAATACTTTATGGTGCTTGTCTTTCAGGTTCAAAATAGGAGTCAATCAAGTAATGATCGAGCACCGATATTTAGAATGTGTAGTACTTAGTTTTGTGGATATTGTATCTTTTGCGTTAGTTTATGGATATGGATACAACTTATTATTATATTGTCAATGTCACGCTTGGATGGATGATTAATATATCCATATTTTTGGATTTGTGAATTTTTATATTTAATTTACATTTTTTATTCGAAAAAAACATGAAATCAAAAATACAAAAAAATAAATAAAATCATATAAAATTTGAAAATAACATAGATGACGGTTCTAATAAAAGTGTCAATTATGGTGTACATAATATATGACGAATCAAAAGTCATAGATAACGGTTTAACAATGTCATGTATACTCACATAGATGACAGTTTCCCACTCACATAGATGACGTGAAATTAGTGTCATATATACTCACATAGATAACAGTTTTACGCACATAGACGACATGAAATTAGTGTCATAATTATGCACATAGATGACGGTATCACACGTACATAGATGACGCAAAATTAGTGTGATAAATACGCACATAGATGACGGTAACACGCACATAGATGACGTTAATTTTGCGTCATGAAAACGCACATAGATGACGCTAATTTTGCATCACGTATTATACCCACATAGATGACACATGCCTACATGATGCTTTGACACGCACATAGATGACGCAAAATCTGTGTCATGTATGTGCGTTTATCTAGTAGTGTAAGATCTAATCCGGAGTGCCGCGAAGTAGTGGCGTGTTGGCTCCCCTCCTTATCAGAGCCGATCTCGTTGCCTTGTCAATTGGGACGTTCTCCAATACCAGGTTGGGGTCTGGATTGACCACGGGGTCCTTTCCGTGTGGGCGTGGGGCGGCCTCAACATCCTTTTTGGTATTGTTGTTGTTGTTGTTATCGCCAGCAGCCCGGGAGGCGTTCGATCTGGTGTTCTTCGGAGGTGTAGTTGAGCAAGTATGCGAAAAGCTGTCATCGAAACACGATAGTAATGTTCCCACAGACGGCGCCAGTGATCGATCGTGCTTTTTTGGGCTTGTTACTATGACAAAGAACGTGAAGAATTGCAAGAACGCAAGAGATTTACGTGGTTCGATCCACTATGAAGCAGACCTACGTCCACGGGGAAGAAGGGAAAATATGTATTACTCTATATGTGAGAGTATGAGAGTTTAGTATGTCCCCTCTTCTATCCTAGCGCCTTTATTTATAGGCTTATAGGCTTACAAGTAGAATCATTCTCTAATACAAAGTCTAGGCCTACGGATAACCTTGAGGCTTTGTTGATATTTTTTTACATTGTAGATATCTGAATCCCTACCTCTATGATATGTCTTCGAGATAAGCTTGGAGTATGAATCCTTCTTGTTATAGAAATCTAGTTCGTCGAGCTGTTGGGCCGAACTGCCGAAGTGGGCTTTGAGCCGAGCTGGGCCTGGTTGGGCCAATTTGAGTTGGATCCTATGCTGGGGTTTTGCTGTCTTCAGAATGGGCCTTATGTTCGGGCCGAATAGCATAGAGCTCTTATCGAGGTCCATCTTTGTTGGGCCTTGTGCTTGGGCCTAGCTGTTAGGCCATGTACTATCACCTATTTTTCATTTAATATAAACAAAGGGTGGCTTGCCAAGAAAATTTAAAATGAATACGACTGTCCAAGAAAATGGTTCCATCACCAACATATTTTTTTAATTACTATAAAAAACTGACTACTTCACTTCAAAATTTGAATGAATATTAAAGGAGATAATTCCAATTCCAATTCCAATTTAGGGCTACACGAAAAAAATCCTACCTCTCATCGACAATTTTTTTTTCGAGTAACAAGATACTTGATGGGATACGGCCCAACACCGCTTGAGCCCAATGATGAAGCCCATTTGATTTCGGCCCACCAGTTAAGGCTCAAGCACTCGGCAAATGACTCAGCAATGAGACTCCGGCCCATTCAACTCCGAATCAAGGCTCCAACCTTCCGAAGCAATCAACCGGAGTATGGACAATTCCGGAATATCTATCACTCCGGCTATTCATATTCCTGAGATTCCATTCTAATGGACTTGGCTATTTTTCCACGATATTGCTACAAGCTTGTGATGAGTCCAGCCAAGCAACGTGGGTGACGTGGCCATGCACGATCTTTGCCCACGTCACAGGCTAACCCTAACCGCTCCTAAGCGGTTACGCACGTTCTCACTGGGCCTTCCGGCCCGGCCCAGTTGTAAAGGTGTATAAATAGCACTTCACATAGATTAGAAAGTTTACGAGCTATTGATTATTGTACTCTACACGATAAAGCAATAAAAGCATACTATTCTCTCCTCTGGACGTAGATTTACGATAGTAAATCGAACCACGTAAATTTTCTTGTGTCATTTACTGTTTTTCGCAATTTAATTGTTTCTTAAAAATCTGCACTCGATCAATGTGTATGATGAAGGGCCAATATCAAGGAGTAAGGGAAAAAAAAGCTAGGGAGGAGAAGCCTGGCATCAAGATTGAAAACATTGAGAACATTGCGGTCATTATCAACAAATGAAGATAGTAAAAATAGCAGCTTTATATTTTAATACTAAAAATAATAAATATAAATAAATTGAGTTTAGATAAATTATAAAATATAAACTATAATATTATTTTTATGTGTGAATGCACATAAAATTTTGCTAATTCTTAATGAAAAGGACAAAATAATAAAATATAAAATCAACCATTATTCCCAATTCCGTTGCCTACAATCGTGAATAGTGAATAAAATATAAAATTAACTATTATCCCCAACTCCGTAGCTTTTTTTATAAAAAAAATGGCAGAATACAAAAGTCGGGTAGTCCTAAATAATAATATCACTATTTACCATACGCCAACTGAAAATTGGTCGAACCACAAGTCGGTCGTGCTAAATAATAATATTATCATCTACCACACGCCCCAAATGTTGGCGGTGGGAATCGAACGCAAAACCTCTTGCTAAGAGATCTTGATATCACAACTTGTTGTCACGGGCCACAAGG
>JAOWBJ010166578.1:0-17266 GCA_028566335.1 Monarda citriodora | reverse complement strand
GGTTCGGCTTGCTCTACCAACTCCTCAGGGGCCTGTCGTTGCTATGCCTGACAGTTCCGAACTGAATGTTCGGGATTTTTGAGGGCTACGTGCATGCACTCCTTAGCCCTTTTTTGGTCTCCTCGGACTGTAGCTACTCCGGCTTTGGTAGGGAATTTGACCATCAGGTGGTATGTAGAACATACCGCTCTGACCGAGTTCAGCCAGTCACGCCCAAGGATGATGTTGTATGGAGACCGCGTCTTCACTACGAAGAACTCTATCACCGTAGTGGCGCTGTAGGGCGCCTTCCCAACTGTGGGTTATCTTCTTCTTAAATGTTCAAGTATGAACAAGAACATTTAAGGCAGAGGAAAACTGCTAACTTTAAACAAATGTCATTCTAAGGAACTCAACTAACAACTCTAAAACTCTATAGATATTTCTGAGTTCTCACTGAGAGTTGTAAGAATTCTAATTATATGAACACTTAAGATTTCGGCAGAATGTTGGCTTGAATGCGGGAGTTAAGTTGTTGAATTCTGAGTTCTTCAACAGTATTTATAGGAGACGATCCCCTATGCAACCGTTAGTGAGCCGCACTACAACGTCTCTTTCCTCGTACTTCCTTTATTTCTGCAAATTTTGTTTGGCATGTTGCAGATTTGTCGGGATTCTGCATAGTCAAATATGGTACTGTATCTCCATAAATGATCTTCAATTGACTGCAGAATGTTTGGCCAATCCCGAGTGTCTACCTGTCAATTTGACTCTGACTTCCTTAAATAGAGTCCGTATCTACGGAATTTGAATTTCATCGCTGGACCTCGCTTGGGATTATTTGTTGAGCGGTTGCTAGTCTTCTCGAGTGTTTTAGCTTGGCATAGAACTTCGCTTGTCAAAACATCTCTTGATAAATATTTCTTAAACAAACTCTGCTTGACAAATATCGCTTGGCAAAGTTCTTGACATTTGAATCTTCGAGCGAGAGCTTAAAAACCGCTTGGTCATATCTCTTAGTGAAAAATCACTAAGTCTTCAAAAAACGCTTGGTAACAAATACACTTGAAAATTTTTAAGCTCCCTAACACTTGAGCTTTTCTAAATACATGAAAAATATTACAAGTGTTCATCTAGGGATTGTTTTACAAGACTATAAGAACATGAATATTTTAGATAGGGGGCTTTGGTATAATCAAAACAATTAAATAATTTTATTTATTAAAATTCTCCCTTAACTAAATATCCCAACAAATGTTTCATCCAAAGATGATATTTTCGTACCTGAAAGAAATTGAGACTTGACAATCTCAAAATCAGTCGAGAGACTGGCTAAAAAGCGCTATCTTCTCCCTCTGAGTCTGTTGTACACTGATGTCATGAAATAATCTGTAAGAGACCTTTTGCCTTTCTCTGGCTTATAGAACGCTTGACAAACATCGAACATGCGAGATACGTTCTCTTAACAGTCTTACAGTGAGTGATAAGACCAATAACAATGTTGTCGATGGAGTTACGTATCGACAGAAACAAACGAGCATCCACTCCTTCTCAGTTTCATCAGAAGGAGGATCGTCCAAAATATGAGAATCCATCGAAATACTAAGCAAATAGAGTTCAATAGTCTGATGCCAATCCATATAATTATTGGAGCAAAGCTGGTGTTCGTAATCTTAGCCATTATGGGCAAAACTTCACTTAACCTAGTCTGCCTTAGACATACTCAAACAATAATAACAAAATCTCAACGATCACAAAATTCAAAGCACCAATTTCCCTTGCTCAACCGATTACCGAAGTTCTTCAACTACTAATCAGAAACCAGCTTCAGATCACTGAAGCCCAACCAAATCGCATTAAATCATTCAAATGCAGCCCAAACGCAACCCATTAAGCAAGCAAAACCAACACAAGCCCAAACTAGCAAGCCAAACCAAAAAAGCGTAAATTGGAAAGTGTGAAGGAATACCCACAACCGATCTCGCACGGTTACCAATGCAAACTGATACCAGGCTAGGAAGCACTGGAAGAATAAACCGAGTCAAACGGGACCGGCCGGAGCAAAGCCCGGTGAGGGATGTGCCTCCACTCGCCGGCGGAGCGGTCCTGCCAAAAATTTGACGGAGGCACGTAAGAGCCACACGCGCCGACTCCGGCCGCGAAACTTCAGGCGAAGGGTCGTCGGACGATGGCACTCCTCCCTGTTGGGGCGGTGTCGACCGGAAGTACACCAAAACAGAATGGGTCGAAGAAACCTAAGCTCTTATGCTATGTTATCTTGAAAAGTAAACAAGAGAGAGAATGGGATGAAAAAGTAATATTATTAATTCTGAAAAAGGAGTATTTATACAATCTTAAACCTAAGGCCCTGTTTGATAGCATACATGAGATAAGATAGTATAATAATCTTATGATTATAGCATGGATATTAGTCGATATAACTATATTTGAGAAGTGTTTGGTAGGTAATCTTAGTTACCAATATAATTTATTCAATTGACCAATATAGCCTTAATCATTTTTTAATAAAGATATCATCCCCTCCCTCAAACCCCTTTTTCAGCCATTAGAGGAGCAGAGCAGCTTTTTTATTTATTGAAATACATCGAAATTTATTCAGCCATTGTTCTTTAATGAAGCAGCCATTGAAATACAACCTAATGAAGACATCGAAATAGCAACAGCCGCTGAAATAATTTATTCAGCCATTAGAAGAAAACATCGAAATACAACCTAATGAAGAAGAAGATATCAAAAAAAAAAAAAAAACAACTCTTATATTTATCTCTCCTCTCTTCCACAACAAATTCAAAATACAACCCGGAATTGCGGCGCATCGGAGCCACTAGTGGGCAAAATCCCCACCGGCAGGGCTCGAGTTCGTCGGAGACAGGGAAGTAGCTGGCCAGCGTCACTCTATCAGCAGAGGCAGCCACCCAACCGAACTCGAAAACCGAGATATTGGCGGCAGGCGGGCGGATCTCCACGACGGCGTTCACGCCATTCTCCCATCAGCAGCTCCTCCCAGCTTCTTTCATGGCAGTAGAGAGAGAAAGAGATAAAGAGAGATGAGGGTAAAGTTGGCAAAAGGTCTTATATGGCCTAAAAAGATTATAATCAGAGGGGGTGCTAGGTATTGTTATATGGCCTCAACAGGAGATATAAGAACGGGCCAACTTAGAATATAGGGCCTCCATGTTTACAATGCAAGTTAGCAAACAAGGTTACAACTCCATATTATAATCTAATATGGGCTTTATATGGCCTATCAAACACTCCCTAATAGTAGAGCAGTGTTTGGTAGACGAGTCATCTTGCGTTCAAGCAAGATGATTTTCGTCAACTGGCTTCATCCACCCGTTTGGTAGCCCGCCCTTTTAATCAAAGAAGCCCGGGATGAGGCATGCAACCCGTTGGTAATCACTATTCAACCAAGTTGATTCAACTCACATTTTTGGTGAGTTGATTCATCTCAAAATTTATGATGAGTGCCAAATTTCATATTTACCCTTTACATTCAAACCATTATTTTTATTAATTGCAAAAACTGATCCAGAAGCCATGTTGCAAAACAATTAATATCGAAACCAGAAAACATTCCCAACCAAAACAGTTTAATAACTCTGGCCATGAGCCAAGTTTACAAAATATAGGCATTTTTAAGCAACTTGCAAAATGCTTAAAAATCGAAATCATGCCCAACATACCACGAAAGAATAAAAAGTAGTTTCTACGACATAAGTTAAAAATCGAAATCACGACATAAGTTAAAAACACTTCAAAATCATGAGCCGAACGCTTCCTTCAACTCCTTGGGCACCCGAAAGCTGCATCTAAGAAATACGCATCTGAGCTTCACCGTCCCTTCAGCGACCTCCATCACCTCGAATATGCATCTGTCACCAACTTTCAGCCGATTGTCCTTCACGAACGGTCTCCAATCACGGCTACAGAAACGGCGATGCTTGCCGCTAATCACGTAATCAAGCTCCCAAGTTTTGTCTTTGTGTGAGATTAGAATACGGTTTGTGTCATCGGGAATCTTGGAGGTGGCTGAATGCGGAAGGTTCTACGAAATAAACAAAAAACAACGATTAATATACGGAATTCAGCAGGCATTTATTCATGTAATTTAAGAGAAGGGATATGAACACGTACCAAAGTAAACGGTTCCTTAACGTGAGATTTATACATGATCATATCAAAGAACGGCTTCGTACCCGAGAGGGTCACTAGCTCATCGTCAACTAACCTCAACCAGAAGCAGTTAGCCGGCATTTATGCATATAAAAAAAAACAAGAACAGATAGCTTAGAATGTCAATATACACATCCAGAATGAGAAACAGAAAAAAAGCAAAGAATACGAGTTTTGGTAAAATATCGCATTCCGGGAAAAAATTTTTGAAGCAGAAGGGACAGGCATCAAAAAACCAACCACAAACCAAAATCAACATAGCAATGAAGCAGACAGGGACATGTTGTTAAAAAAACAACCACAAACCAAAGCCAACATAGCAATGAAGCAGAAGGGACATGAGCCAAAAACCAACCCCAAACCAAATCCAACTTAGCAATCAAGCACAAGGGACACGCATCTAAAACCTCAAGGGACAAAGCACTGTAATTCCGGAATGCATTTTAATGTGCGAGATTACGGTTAATGCGGCATTGGAACACACGTTTCGGATCCAAGACATGCATTGTAATCTCAGAAGACAGAAGGGACACGCAACCAGAAATAATAACCCATAATCGAAGGGACATAGCAACCAGAACAATATACACACTTAAATCGAATAACAGAAGCCCAACATAGCAACCAGAGGGATAAACACTTCGAAATCATCGGCTAAGCATATAGTAACAACAAACCAGAGGCCAAGTTGCTTCAAATCGAATGGACATAGTTACTTACTCAATACGGTTGTATCCTCGGAATCGGAGGAAATGATTTCAACCATGTGGCAATCGCCGGAGCCATCATCGGAGGCCATTCCTCGTTGCGAAAGATTGCTCAGAAAATCGGCGGGAGAGGCGCGAGTGAGTGGGTGAGTGCGGGATGAGACAAGCCCTAACGGCTTTTAATACCCCGGTCAGGAGCGTAAATATGCAACATTGTCGAGGGCATTCCCGTAAATGCCCGTCATCAACTCGCGTTAAGTCCGCGCACCAAACGGCCGGATGACTCTCATCTCTAGTTAAGACCACGGAGTACCAAACGTATGTTGAGGATATTCATCTATTAAACTATAGACGAGTCATCTATAGATGAGTCATCTTAAGATGACACACAATTGCTACCAAACACTGCCATATTTTTTTGCTATCAAAATGGCATCTTCTTCTTCCACGTCGTCATAATCTTCTTCTTCATCTGACGAAGGTTTGATGGAAGTTTTAAAACAAAGACGAGCATACACTGCAGTTGAGAGGGAAAGAATACGCAAAGAGCAAGAGGACTCTCAAAGGAGGCCCCGACGACGCTTATCAGCACCGAAGAATTACATCGATCGTAACTGTGTGCAAGGTGCAGCCCGTTTGATGGCCGGCTACTTTGGTGATCAACCAACCTACGGGGAATGTATTTTTCGACGTCGTTTTCAAATGTCTAGAAATTTATTCCTCCGCGTCGTGCAAATACTGGAGGCGCGCGAGCCGTTTTTCCACTAACGTCAGGATGCAATTGGGAGGGAAGGATTCACAACCATTCAAAAGTGCACCGCTGCATTGCGTCAACTTGCCAACGGAGGCGCTGTCGACCACTACGACGAGTATTTGCGTATGACCGAGTCGACGGGCATAGATACATTGAAGAGATTCTGTCGGACGATCGTTGCTATATTCGGGGGCAACTACTTGAGGCGACCCACTACACAGGACTGCGAGCACCTATTGTCAATGCACAATGAGCGTCATGGCTTTCCGGGGATGCTAGGAAGAATCGACTGTATGCACTGTAGTTGGAGGAATTGTCCAACGGCGTGGAAGGGTTACACTCGTGGAGACAAAGGTCACCCAACGATCATCTTAGAAGCGGTGGCCTCTTACGATTTGTGGATTTGGCACGCATTCTTCGGAGTTGCTGGATCCAACAACGACATCAATGTCCTCAATCAATCGGACGTTTTCAGCGACGTTGAGAATATAACCGCCCCTCCGGTGAACTTCACGACGAACGGGCGAGAATACCACACCGGATACTATCTTGCCGACGAGATTTATCCGAAGTGTCCCGTTTTCGTTCAAAGTCCTAATGCAGCAGCGAACAAAAAGGTTGACCTTTTCAAAAGAATGCAGGAGTCTGCTCGGAAAGACGTCGAAAGAACCTTCGGTGTATTTAAGGCGCGGTGGGGAATTATCAATGGCCCGGGGAGACTTTACTATCGCGATAACCTGCAATATGTGATGTACACATGTATCATCTTGCACAACATGATTATCGAATATGAGGAGCCAAATGCTACACAATGGACTCCTATTAAAGATGAAGCTTCCAGCAGTCGCAACCAAGGGGTGAAGAGAGGAGCCCCGAGTTCATTTGCCGTGTACTTTGAGCGGTTGGCTAACATTCGAGACTCGCAAATCCATCGAACTCTCATTGCTGATTTGATCGAAGAATTATGGAGTATTCGAGGTCGTAACGAGTAATTGTATTTTTTTAATTAATTTCGAATTTTTATGTAGTTTTATTTCGTAATTTCGTATTTCATGTAATTCGATTTCGTATTTTAGTAATTCAATAAAATAAAATATTTTTAATTTTGTATTTATGAAATAAAAAAATTAAGAATAAAAAATAAAAAATGAATAAAATAATAAAAAATGGAGGAGAGTCATGGGGGAGAGTCCGGATGCAGCTGGGGGCTCTTTTTGAGGATGCATAAAAGTGGCCGGAAAAGTAGAGAGTCCAGTGGAGAGTCCGGATGCGGCTGGGGGCAGTCTTACAAGAAACTTGTAATACAAATGTTATACTTGTCACAGGCGTATAATTCTATTACAAAAATACTGAAAAAAGATAATAATGCAAAATATTGTCACGGGCGTATAATTCTATTACAAAAATACTGAAAAAAGATAATAATGCAAAATACTAAACAAAATTAGAGCAAACCGATTCGAGGATAGCCCTCTATCCGCTAGTCGAAATACTCCCCGGTAGTGCTCATGGTTTAACGTATCGTCCCCAAAGATAAAACGGTTTCGAGAGGCAGCACCACAAATCTCAAGAGCTCCAGCGAACGAAATAGAGTTTGAAAACTGAGTTTTGACACTTATAATGTAGCTAATATGAAATACAAATGTTTGAGAGCACAAGAAAGAAGTCACAAAAAGTGTGTCTACAAACCCAAAATGAGCTCATATATATTACTCATGAAAGGAAGTCATAGGTCACAACATTGATGACCAAGCCATCAATTCTTGGCAATGAAAGGCCAAAGGGTGGTGGTTACAAGCGAATAGAAAGCCAAAAGACTTCCAACAATGAATTTGTCTATAATAAATTCATCTCCAACACACAACTCAAATATATCATTTTTTACTCATCAAGTAATGATTTTGAGATCATAAATATATCTCAATTATTTAATTCTCAATTAAACTATAAAACCATCATATCCAACATTTCTCCCGTGAAATTTGACATGATCAATATCTTTGTGGTAGGACATGATCAATATCTCCAGTGAAATTTGAATATGAACTTTTATAGTCTTATTTTGGGCCTTAAGTTGTGCCCTTAGTCGTTAATGTAAGGATTATCAATTAGGCAAAAACTTGGTAGGGACCGTTGTACCGTTCCTCCTATTTCCTCTTCTTCAATTTTTTTCTTCTTCTTTTTCTTTTTCTTCTTCTTTTTTTTTTCAGTTTTTTTTTGTCTTCTATTTTTTATTTTCAATTTTTTTTAAATTAAGAGTCGAACGAAGAGAGTTGAAGGCCTCGGAACGAGCCGAAAAATCAAAATGGTTGCCACTACGATTATCTTTATATTAGTAATCAAAGCCGTAAAATCGGAATCGAAGGCGAAATCCAAAAAACCCAAAAAATATAAAATTAATTTTCGGAGTTGAAGGCAGAGCCCGAAAAAAAAAGAATATCAAATATATATGAACACAAAATTTGAATTTCGAAGAAGAAGATAAAGGAGAGATAAATAAGTTATTGGGTTTGACCCAATAACTTATTTTTAATATTGGCCTGATGTTACTTAACGATTTGAGAATTGATTAATCACTTCCTAATTAGTCTTTACAAGAAATTAATATAAAAATCTAATACTGGAACTCGATTGATCATAATCACGGGACAAAATATATTAATTTTTATCAAATTTGAAACTAAAGCAAATTCAAATAATTTAAACGACTAATCCATCGTTCTACTTCTATTAATAAAAGTTGGGTATTACTTCATTCGTCTCATTTAAATTATCCATGTTTTTTATTGGAACGTCCTGTATAATTGTCCACTTACTTAAATGTTAAAATTTTTATAACACAATTAATATCATTTTAAAATTATTTATCTCTACTTATATTAATCTCTATGCTAGATCAATGTATACAATTTAGGTGAAACAGATGGAGTAAAAGTTATATGTATATATACATTTAAAATGAGTTTTAATTATATAATGTTTTGAGTTGGGCATTTCATTTTCATGTGTCAGCCAGAAAAATTCAATTACCAAGAATTAATGATAATTTGATGGAATTGATAATTGACAAGGATGTTGAAGAAATTGGATGGTAAAGATTGGATATGACAACTTCGGCTTCACGGACCTCTCGCTTGGGCTCAGATAAGATAACGACTGCCCCACTTTCTACACTATCATCCTCTTACCTTTTTCTAAACTCTTTTTTGTTGTTCTTTTAAATATTTATAAAATTCCCAAATCAATAAATTTAATAAAACATATTTAAAAGTCTAACATAACGATCTAATCTTTCGTGCTCAACTTGATTTGGGGATGATATTAAATGGAAATTCTGAATATTTTATGATATGGAAAATCAGAAATTACAAATTATAAGTTTAGTCAAACATGCATCATCAGAGTCTCAGTTAACTCACACCGTTAAAGGTGATTATCTGTTACTTGGGGGTGACGGCGTTTTGCTTATTTTGCTCTTCTTTTAGTTAACTTTGGATCAGCTCTGGAGCCTTTCTTCAATGCTGCTGCATCACAGTTCATTTTCGGACAACAAATACCTAGGCCCTGTTTGGTTTCCTTGTGTTGGGCTGTGTTGGGCTGCAATATTCACAAATCAGGCCCAACACAGCTGTTTGGTTTGTTGGTGTTGAAAACAGCTCGGCCCGCACTTTTTGCTCGGCCCGCATGTGTTTTCACTGTTGGGGCGGCTGTTCAAAACAGGCGGATGAGGCCGTTTTATTTTTCTCCGCTTGCAACAGTATCAGGTCCATACTGAGCAAAATACAATTATGCCCTCATTGAATGCTGTACGCGTCAGTTTTTATTAAAAAAAAAAACCAAAAATGGCCAGTCTTTCTTCTTCGAGGTCGCTCGAAGCTCTGATATCAGATCCGAAAACTTGAAGCTCTTCCTCGTTATCGCCGCCGTTCCCGTCGACGCCGCAGGTATGAATTCTGACTCTGACCTTCAGACACGATGAATACTTGGGTTTCTGTCATATGGGGAAATTTAATTAATTCTTGCCTGCTCACTGAGTCGACACCGGAAAGCTTTGTGCCCCTTGAAGTCATGATTCTTGATCGAAATCAGAGTAGAATGCTGGAGCACAAGATGAAGTATGGCGCGAATCCTTCCCGCCTCTCTCTTGTATTGCCGCTAATGACCTGTTTCAGCGCAAATGTTGGTGATTTTAGGTATTAAATAATCGGTGGCAGTTAGGTAATTTTGAAGGATCAGTTAGGGGTGAAATTGTAAATTGATAGCAAAAGCACTTCAAACACATGCAAAGCAAACAGATAAAAAATTTAACCCGGGTTGTTGCCGGATTCGAACACTACCGAACCAAACAACTGAAATGGTGGGCCCCCCTTTGTCCAACACAACCCAATACACATCTAAACAGTGTACTTCATTTCTAATCCTTCTACCACCTTATTAGAGAAGATGGCCAAACCAAACACCCCCAAAGGGTTTTTGATTTAAACCCTCTTCGGCTCTCAGGACGAAGATTGGGGGCAAAAAACATTCTGCAGGACCGAATTGAACATTGCTCTTTAGTTTTTGTACCTTTTTTCTTCTTTCATTTAGGTCCTACTCCCAAATTTTTAATGAAAAGAAAGGGAAGGAAAAGAAAGGAAAGTGTATCCTCTTATATACTCCGACTTAAAAAGGAAAATAGAATCGGGGACACTGAGGTGAGCGCTATTTTTTGCTGAAGTCAAAATTTTATTTATCAAAATCTAAGATGAACGCTATTGATTTCGATAAATATGATTACATTTGGCCTAATTTACTAATAATAATCGCTAATTAATCTAATTCACGATTCATTTTGCTAATTTATTTTGTTACTTTATTTTCTTTATATATTATTTTTTTACAAAACATGATAATACCACACGCGGATCGGAATTCAATATTATTTATCAAATATCTTTTTAATTTATATTTATTATCAGTTGTTCGTGCTTTACAGCGGATACAATCGAAATCAAGTTAAGATGGTTTCAAATAAAAAAAATATACTATTTATTCGATCAATTAATTAATAGGTCAAATTAAATCGTTAGTGCAAAATAGGAAAAAATAAGGTAGAGAGAAAAAAAAAATATATGTAATGCAAAAGTGATGGTGACATTTGTATTTTCATATTAATTATAAAAATATTTGCCAAAAATATTTTTATTAAAAATTTGAGTTTAGGGGTTAGGGATTTAATCGGGTCAAAACTTGGGTCGGGTCAATAGAAACTGGGTCATAAAATAGATGACGGTTTGAGATGACGGTTTGAAAACACTGTCATGTATGGAATGCTAATACATGACGGTTTAATTTTAGAAACGTCATGTATTATGAAAGTACGCACATACATGACGGTTCTTCATGACGATTTATTTTAGAACTGTCATGTATTACAAAAATACGCACATACATGACGGATTGTTAAAAAACCGTCATGTATGATGCGTCATATATGTGCGTTTTTGTAGTAGTGTTCAGTCCTCTGTGTAGATAGTACCTAGAACTTTAGTCCTCTGGATAGGACAGTACATGGATTCAGTCCTCCAGTTAGACAGGGTCAAGTCACTTCGGTCCTCTGGATAAGACAGTACATGGATTCAGTCCTCCGGTTAGACAGGGTCAAGTCACTTCGGTCCCGCTTGTGGACTGTTACAAGGGTGTTGTATAGAAAACGACTTCTCTAAATATATAATATAACCCTTTGACAAGATGTACAAAGGATAAGATAGGGTTATCTTCTTCTCAGATGTTCGAGTATGAACATGAATACCTAAGGTAGAGGAAACTGCTACTTAGAACAATTGAGGTTCTAAGGAACTCAACTAACAACTCTAGACCCTAAAAAATATTTCTGAGTTCTTACGAGAGTTGTAATATTTTCTAAGTATAAGAGCACTTAAGAATTTGACAGCGTAATGGCTTGAACGCGTGAAAGTTAAGTTATAGAGTTCTGAAACTTCAGCAGTATTTATAGGAGACAATCCCGATGTCGCAGTTAGAGAGATCCGCATATTCAACGTTTCTTTCCTCGTACGTCCTCGACATCTGCTTATTTTGTATGGAATGTTGCAGATTTGTCGCGATTTTTGCAGTCAATTGTGTATGTGAATCTTTTTAATTGATCTTCATTTGACCTGCAGAGCGGTCGGTCAATCCCGTGTGTCCATCTGTCAATCAGACTCTGACTTCCATAAATGAAGTTCATATCTTCTGGATTTTCATTTGGCGCTGGACATTGCTTGATATAAGTTGAATAGCGGTCACTTGTCTTTCTCGAGTGGTCTTGCTTGTTAGATGAACATCGCTTGACGTAACGTTGCTTTGGTTCTTCGCTTGTCAAGACCTCTTGAAGATATCTGCTTGAGAAGAACTTCGCTTTGACGAACTTCGCTAGGCAGATCTCTATAGCTTACAGTAGACTCGAGCGACAGCTTCAGAAAAACCGCTTGGCAAAAAACCTCTAGCGAAAAATCGCTAGGTCTTTAAACTTTGTTTGGTAGAAATAGACTTGAAATAAAATTAAGCTCTCTAACAATTGCAATTTTCTAGTTACATGAAAATTTACAAGTGTTCTTCATCTTGGGGAGTTCCTTTACAAGACAATAAGAACATGAATAAATTAGTTAAAGGGGCTTTGGTATAATCAAAACAAATAATGAATTTCATTAATAATTCCCCCTTAACTAAATATTCCAGAATGGGAAAAGGCCATGGCAGAGTCAGCCACGTACCCCTGTGTACTAGAGGCCAGTGAACCTTGCACCTACTCGTAGTTCCCCGCAGACTCGTCCCATATGCCCCAAGTGCAACAAGAAACACGAGGGTGAATGTAAGCTGGGGACGCAAGCATGCTTTAATTGTGGACGAGTTGGACTCTATGCCAACAACTGCCCGTCCAAGCAGCAACAAGGGAACTCAGCATCGAAGCCTCCACAGACAAGCCGACCAGCACATCTCTGAGCTATGCAAGCTTGACAAGGGCCACATCAAGGACAACTGCCATCTCTGCCAACCCCTCTTCCATCACAGTAGCAGTAATTCCAGCAGCACCAAGTGCAGCAACAGTACAACACTCGGAACCAGGCCTAGAAATAGAAACAGCCGACACAGGAAGAAGGGAATTCGGCATGTATGGGCACTCTCAACAACATACCTGCTTTAATTCTGTTCGATACCGGAGCTTCGCATTCTTTCATAGCCAACACGTGCGTAGATAACATAGAGCTACCTACAAAACCTTTAGAGTCGCATCTAAAGATTGTGTCACCGATAGGAGGACTGCTCACTGTAAAACATTATTGCGCGAACCTAAAACTTTCTCTAGGATCACAGAAATTGTTAGCTAAGAAGCTGAGTATTATGCCGATGACCAATGTGGATATCATCTTGGGCATGGACTGGATGGCCGAGAATTTCACTGCGATTCGATGCAAGGAGAGACATATTTCATTCCACCTTCCCGGAAAGAAAGCGACCACGTTCAACGGAATATCGATGAACATGAGGAAGTCTGTCGTATCTGCGCTTCAGGCAGCCACGTTAATCAAGAAAGCCAATCCGGTATACCTAGTCTACCTGAACGGCGAGATAAAAAGCGAATTAGAAGCGAAAGTAGAAGACGTGAACGTAATTTGTGAGTTCCCCGATGTATTTCCCGACGCATTGCCAAGACTACCCCCAGACCGGAAAATGCAATTCACCATCGACCTGGAACCCGGAGTGGCCCCGATATCTAAAGCACCATACCGGATAGCACCAAAGGAGCTGGAAGAACTCAAGGTCCAAATTCAGGAACTACTGAGCTTGGGATTCATCAGGCCAAGCGTGTCACCGTGGGGAGTGCTAGTACAGATTGTCAAGAAGAAGGACGGCTCAATGCGGATGTGCATAGACTACCGGGAACTAAACAAGCTCACTCTCAAGAATAAGTACCCCTTACCTCAGATTGACGATCTGTTCGATCAACTTCAAGGACCAAGTGTCTTTTCTAATCTAGACTTACGCTCAGGGTACCACCAACTCAAGATTCGCCCCAAAGATGTGCCGAAGAGTGCTTACCAAACCGGATATTGTCACTGTGAGTTCGTTGTTGTACTTTTCGGACTCACTAATGCCCCAGCAGTATTCATGGACCTCATGAACAGGGTATTCCACCCATTTCTGGCCAAGTTCATCCTTGTGTCCATAGATGACGTCCTGATCTACTGGAAAACTCCGGAGGAGCATGAGGAGCACCTGAGAACAGTGCTAGGTACTCTGTGAAAGGACAAGTTGTATGCTAATTTCAACAAATGTGAGATTTGGCTATGAGCAGTCACATTCTAGGGACATATTGTATCATTTGAAGGGATCAAAGTCGACCCCACCAAGGTGGAAGCAGTAAAGAGCTAGAAATCTCCTACCACAGCGAATGAGATTCGTAGTTTTCTAGGACTGGTTGGACACTATCGCCGATTCATCGAAGGATTCTCTAAAATAGTAAAAACTCTGATGTCATTGCTGCACAAAGCAGTCAAGTTCGAATGGACTTCAAAGTGCGAGAGAAATTTTCAGAAGTTGAAGGAGAAGCTGACCACTGCGCCAATACTAGCAGTTCCAGAGACGAACAAGGAATACACAGTTTATACCAACGCTTCCAGAAATGGAATCGGTTGTGTATTAATGTAGGAAGGGAAAGTCATTGCGTACGCATCACAACAGCTCAGGCCCCATGAACTCAACTACCCTACCCACGATCTGGAATTGGTAGCTGTTGTGCATGCTCTGAAGATCTAGAGGCATCACCTTTACGGGACTCGATGCGAGATCTATACAGACCATAAAAGCCTCAAATACTTCTTCGAACAGTGCGACTTGAACATGCGACATAGAAGATGGCTTGAATTGGTGAAAGACTACGATTGCGGAATCAACTACCACCCAGGAAAAGCCAACGTCGTAGCAAATGCGCTGAGCCGCAAGGGTTATTCCAATGTGGCATTTCTCACAGACGAGAGAACTCTTATACGAGAATTCGAAAGGATGAGCTTAGAGATCATAACACCACATGAGACAGTTGAAGGAGTCGTAGCTACTGTTTCACCTAAACGTGTTCCCAATAGAAAGAGATCTGGAATAGCAAGCAGTAAGGTAACCCAATGTCGAATCTCAAGGAAAGTCCTACGGGGAATTAACTATGCAGAACACATGCTACATAAAATACACACCCTAAATCTAAACACAAAAAATTGTGTGGGTTTTCTAAATCCTACGAAAGCAGTAAAAGAAAGCAATAAACCTAATCTAATGAAAGCAAATAAACCGACCTAGGCATGGGAAATAAAAGAAAGCAATAAACCCTAAAACTAAGAAAGCAATAATAAACAAAGCAAATAAAGACATGATAAATGAATAAACATAAATCTAAGAATTTAAAACAAGCAAAGCAATTAAATCTATACTAGAATCAAAGCAAGATACAAAGAAACAATAAATCTACCTAGACTTGGAATTTAACAAACTAAAAACCGAAAGCAATGAAAACGACTAAAGAAAATAATCGAAAACTAAACCTAAGCAAACAATAATTAAGAAAGCGATAAACTAAACAAAGAACTTAGGAGACTCAAGCAAGTAAATAAAACCGATAAATAAATAACATAAATGAAAGACATAATTTAGAACGAAAAATCGAATGTTTGTATTAAATCTTCAAATCTTGAATCTCCAAAGCTCCAAAGTAATTAAACTAATCTAAGAGTATGAAAAATTGAGTAAAAAGTCGTGCTCAATGTCTGCTAGGGTTTACATAAGTGATAGATATATATAGGGATCAAAACCCTAGACGTATAAGGTAATTTTCGGACTTGCTATCCGGCTGGCCAGCAGTCGCTAGCTAGGCTCGGCAGTAAGGTGCTGGACACACAAGCCAGCACGCGCGGGGGCAGGCCAGCGGTGGCTGGCCCTCGGCGACAGCAACTCCAGGTCTTGTCCTTCTTCTTCTCCTTCATTCTTCCTTTCTTCACATTCCTTCACTTCTTGACCCAATTTGTAGCTCATTCACCAATTTCTCCTACACAACACAAAGACGTAAAATACATAAACGAGAATAAAAACACGCAAAAATACGACTCACACAATAGAAAACACTAACGTAAAATAGACACAAAAATCACACAAACAGATGCTCTGGAATCCAAACAATTGCCCCAGTATGCATCACTATACGAATTAAGGTTAAAATTTTCAGAAGCAGAATCGAACAAATACAAAGATGGATTTCCTTTCAAGTATTTCAGAACATGCATAGCAGTTTCCCAATGACTAGATATTGATTTTTCATAAATTATTTTAATTGTTGAACTGCAAAGCTAATATCAGGTCTAGTGAGATTCATATATAGTAATCTACCAACTAACCTTCTGTATTGTTCAGGATCACTCAAAGACACACCATCTTCACCTTTAAGATTGATATTTGCAAGCAATGGTGTAACTTTTGCAGCACAACTGAGTAAACCAACATCTGATAGAATATCTAGAACATATTTTCTCTGGTTCAGAGAGATACCCATTTCTCCCCTCAAAATTTCCATCCCCAAGAAGTATTTTGCTTTACCTAGATCCTTGATAGTGAAAGCATGATCCAAAAATTCTTTAAGTTCTTGAATAAGCTACAGTGATGGACTTATAACTAGTATATCATCTACATAGGCAAGAAGGAAATGTGAGAAACATATTTTCCTTTGAAAAACTAGCAAGGATCATCTGAAAACTGAGAATAACCATGAGAGAAGAGTTCTTGCATAACTCAGTGTTCCATTCTCTAGAAGCCTGCTTTAGTCCATAAAGACTCTTAAATGGTTTGCAAACTTTTCCTTGATGCGATCCTTTGTAGCCCTGTGGGATTTTCATGTATATATCATCATGAAGAAACCCATGAAGAAAGACATTGTTAACATCTAATTGATGTATATGTCAATTTAGGGATGCAGTTGTAGCAAGATGAAGCCTTACAGTTACCATTTTAGTCAGAAAACACTTCTGTGTAGTCAACTCCATATTTTTTTTTAATTGGATCCTTGAGCTACTAACCGTGCCTTGTACCTATCCACCTGCCCATCTGGTTTTAGTTTGACCCTAAACACTCATTTGCATCCGATGGGAGTCTTTCATGGAGGCAAATCTGTGATGATTTAGGTGTGATTTTTATCCAATGCCTCTAGCTCATCATTCATCGCAACAACCCATTTTGGATGCATGTTAGCATGCATTTTTATAAGAATTAAGATCAGGAATAAGTTGTGATAGATTACGGCCCAGCACCGGGCACACCCAATTAACAGACCGACCTATAACGAACCGATGCTGGCCCAACAACACCACGATATGGCTGGTCGGTAACTCGTCGGCTGGAACGAGACAACAGACAGCTCGGCATCTCGGAGACACCTCGGAGAACGAGGTAGGCAGCGCCACCTCCGGACACCGAGGTCATCAAACACCGAGGTCACCCACGTACTCCGCAAAGTACTACCAGTGTACCTGGTACTATCAGTGCGACAGACTACTTTAACACAGTATCCGTGATCTCGTACAAGACAGCTGGCTGGAGCGCGATTAAGGGGAAT
>JAOWBJ010166473.1:0-11794 GCA_028566335.1 Monarda citriodora | reverse complement strand
GCTCTTAAGGAGCATATATTAGTCGAACCTCACATTTCTCTAACCTCCTTCGACATCGTGAATGGTGTCGTCGGAAAATCAATCACTGCCGCGGGTCTCAGCAAGTTCTTCTCAAGCGATCCCCATCACATCTACCCAGTAGTGGTTTTGGAATTCTTCGGGAATTATAATGCCGAAACCCTCACTACTTCCATACCTAGAGTAAACCCTAACATTCCCCAATCCAGATTACCATCACCCTTGAAGATATCGGAGGTTACTGACGCGCTAGGTCTTCGCTCGACTGGCCTTGATGTCGAGAGCGCGGGGAGTACGGAGCTAACAGAAATGTTGAGGAGATACTCAAAGGACCCTCGTGTAGTTTACGGTAAGAAACAGACCAAGCACCTTAAGTCAATCTTCAAGAAGCTATGTGACATTGTGACAAAGATCTTATTCAGTCACGTGGAGAATCATACTATTGTGTCTCAGCACAAGCTCAGAGTTCTGTGTGCCCTGATGGACGAGATCAAATATGGGACGAGATACAATTGGGCAGAGTATGTTGCTCGCTTGTGGAAGGAGGCAGCGGAGAAAGAAGTAGAATGGGAGGTTTACTTTTGCTTTTCAACCAATACCACTATATGCTACGGAAATGCCATCTCTATGGCAATGCTCAGATTACAGAAGGAGAAAGGGGAGTTCTTCGATACTCGCTTCAGCTACCAGCCGGTCAAGCGGTCGCTCTACAAGTCAAATGAAGATGAAGTGATTAGCGACGCGCTTGTGCTTGTTCATATCCCGCTTTCTGCAGAAGAGAAGAAGGCTATTTCGCTTGGCAAGCGGAAAGAACAGTTAAGAAGAAGTCCAAGCGAAGACTTCCAGCTGTAGAGCAGGAAGAGGAGTCGGATGATGATCATGTGCCACTTTCCAATAGGCATAGAAGTAAAGGCCTTATTCCGATAATTGATGCAGAACCTATTCGTGCCATAGGAAGTGATGCTGATGAAGAAGCGGAGTTGAGTGAAGAAGCAGTGAGTAGTGGAGAAGAAGAAGAGAGTTCGGGCACTAGTCTCACTCAAAGCGAATCAGAAGATGAAGCGGAAAATAGTTCCGAGAGTGAAGAAGTAGTGGAAGAGAGTGAAGGAGAAACTCTTGGTGTAGAAGAGGAGGAAGAAGAAATGGAGAAGGAGAAAGAAGTAGAAATTTAGTTGTAGAGGAGGAACAGGAGGAAGAGAGGATAGATGAAGGAGAGGATGAGAAGGAGAAGGAAGCAGAGAAAGAGAAGGATGGAGAAGCAAACAAGAGTGGAGAGGATAAGGAGCCTGAAGCGGATCTGCAGTCTTTAGCGGACTCGCTCACAAAAGCCGCTCAAGAAGAAGAAGATCATATCGCTCGACAAGCAAATCTTGATAAGGGGAAGGAAATACTCCAAGAGCCTTTGGAAATTGGAGTCAATGTTGAAGCCTTTGGTGGTGAAGATTATATGGCCTTTCTGGATGAAGAAGGCGGAGTTGACGATTTCGGACCACCACCCGGAGATGAGGATTTGTTGGAAGGCTTGGATGACTTGGAGATTCCCGGAGGAGAAGGTCAAGCGACCTTGCAAGCATTAGAGAAGAGAGTGATTATTGCTGAAATTACTCAATATTTCTCCCAAGTCGAGCTGACCGAAGACATGAAAGAGGACTTTGCCACTTTGCTGGAATACACAAGAATCTGTGGAACAGAGTTCTTCATAATTTTCTTGAGCAAAGAAGAAATGTCTAGGGAGACATTGAAAGAGGTCGAGGCCAAGACTCTTTCAAAATTCGGATTTGAATGGTTCCACAAGATGGTGGATGAAGGAACTGCATGGCAAAGATGGAGGAGAAGTTGCAGCACATCTATCCTAATATCAGGCAACTTGTTCCTGCCAGTGTGCCTAGCCTGCAAGAGCTGTTGCGTATCGCTCATGATTTTAAGATTGCTCAGCAAGTTGGAGATGCAAGAGTAAAGGAGCTCAAAGCAGAGGTTGAGACATTGAAGGGGAGAGTTGTGGAAGCAGAAAAAGCTGCAGAAACAAGGCTGGAAGTTTTGCAAAGCACTATTCAGTCCCTTAATGAACAGCTGGAGGAAGTGACCAAATTCAACAATTCGCTTAGGGAGGAGCTCGCTCAGGCGCATGTTGACCTCGCTTTGCAGAGATCGCTATCAGAAACAAGTGAAGAGGAGAGAAGGCAATTGATAGAGGAGAAGGAGTTTCTCCTAGCGGCTAAGGAGTTAGCGCTAGCGGAGAGGGAGAGTTTGCTAGTTGAGAAGGAAGAGTTGAAGACAGACGTGGAGCACCTTATGGCAGAGAAAGAGATTGTGTTGGGACCCCATGCGGATGAAATCAATAAGGATGCCCAGGAGGATGACGCTTCGGATGCTCAGATCCAGGAAGCGGTCAGGCAGGCCTTGCAATTTGGTCCACACATCAAAGGCATTTTGAATGAACCATTGAAAACGCAAGTTCCTCAGTTTGCACAGTCTGTGCTCGGAGTGTTGCTAAGCAAGTTTGATAAAGGAGTGAAAGAAGTGATTAAGACCAGATTCGACCGAAGTGTTGGACCCTCTCGCGGTGTCGTCAGCAAGGGGGAAGACGTGGAGAAATTGCTCAAGGTTGCGCACCCGGCGAAGGGAATATCAATTAAGGAGCCGGTGCCTGTTGTATCTCAGCAACCTTTAGAGCTGAGCGGTGCTGACGAAACCGCTTGTGCAAAATTTTCCTCTCCAGTGCTAGAAGCTACATTGAAATCCGCTCTGGATCAGTCTGCTTAGAAGGAGCCAGTTGTTGTATCAGCTCAGGAGGAGCCGCGTGTAGAATTTGAGAATGTAGCTCAAGTTAAGGACATTGTTTTTGAGAAGGTGGAGCAAGTGCAGAAGGGAAAGTCTGTGAAGAGGAAGTTGGAATGAAAGAGGATGCTCATCAAGTGAAGAAAGTGAAGCTATCTCAGAAAGCAAAAGCGGAGAGAGCAAAATTGGAGGAAACTGTTAAAGAAGAATACAGGGCTAGAGTGAGATCTTACATGAAGGAGTCTTGTATCTACTACGCGCCGCAGAATTCAGCAGAGAGAGAGGTGATGGAGATTCACTCTCAAGACATAGTCGCTTTTGAGATGGTTATAGAGACGATCAAGAATCAGAAGGATGAGGACCTGAAGGATTTTGTCTGTGAGGCGATAGAGCAAATCAGGCCGAAGCTGACTAGTGATAAGTTGATAGGCTATTTTCCGAAGATGAAGAGGAGGATTTTCAGTCGCTCTGGGAAAGATATCAAGAGGTTCATTGACACTCACTACATCAGTGAGGTAGTTGAGTTTGTTCCCGAGAGGAGGATGGAAGAGTGGAAGGCCACTGATGTTCGCTTTGTGAAGTACTTACTATCACCACTGGGGAATTTTCAGGACCCACAATGCTCAGACTGCTTTTGTGGACTTGATGAAGAAGTACTACAAAACCCTTTGGTCCGACATTCTGAACAAAGCAGGAGATGAGCTCTTCAAAGTTCCGGAGAAGCGTGTTCTTGAGAAGTCGTTTGTCAACTTGTGGATAGGGAGGAGATAGAGAAGGAGTATGTGTGGGTGATCAACAGGAATAAGATCCAGAACAATGCAACCGCTTGCACTCAAGCTCACATTGATGTCTATGGCACCTACAAACTGAAGCCTTCTGGAAAAGAGATTAGGACGACTAAATGATTATATGTCTATGTATCTTTACATCTTTTGAAGCTAGATCGCTCGTAATATGTGCTTACCTTTGAAGTATAAATTGAAATGATCTACCTTTTCCCCGACAATAACTCATTGTCTTTTTATCTTCTCGCTTTAGATTAGCGACTTAGATAAGGGACATATATTTACTGCACTAATGTTTGCTATTCTTGCAGATGAGTTACCAAGTCAAGGGGGAATTCGCTAAGTCTAGAAAGACTAGCATATCACTCTGATACCCTATAGCGAATTCACTTACCACTTGAGCAAAGTCCAAAAGGACCTATCAATCGCTCAGATATCTTAAAACGAATCCACTTCATCGCTCTGATACCATTCATCAAATTTGGTTTGTCTCTTTAAAGCAAATTCTTGAAATCGCTCAAATCTTATCAAGCGACTTCATAAAATATCATGAGCACTAACATGTGTTTTGCAGAGGTATCAAGTTAAGGGGGAAGCAATGCTGAGATGTGCTTATTTCTTATCTCTAATTGCTTAGATGCTAATCTTAGTAAGGTTATGCTCTGATTACCCTTAACTTTTCTCCACTTTGTTTTGCTCTGATACCTTAAGAAAAATGATAGGTTTCATATAAGGTTCACTATGATATCTTATATGTTCGCTCTGATAACCTTAGCATATAATCCTGGTATTAGTCTTGTTTTCTTAAGCATGCTTCATTTAGGCTCGGATATCATGAGAACATGCTTAATGTTATAATACCTAAGCATATTGTTTTGACTTATATATGCTCTGATACCTTCACTATAGTTTGCTTGAAGACCTTTAAGCGAATTTCTCTTATACTCTGATAACCTAAGATAGTGAAGATGATTATGTTCTAATATGCTATTTTATAGCAATTCTGTTTTTGCTCTGATACTTGTAAAAGTTAGTCCAGGTTCTGTAAACGCTCTGATGCCAGTTGATTAATAGCTCTGATACCTTTTTGACTAGCTTTGGTATCATCAAAAAGGGGAAATTGTTGGGATATTTAGTTAAGGGGGTATTTATCATTAATAAAACGGATTAATTATTTTGATTATACCAAATCCCCTTAGCTAATTTTTCATGTTCTTAATTTTATAATTCCCCGTATTGGTAGGACACTTGTAATTTTTCATGTACTAGAGAAGTTCACTTGTTAGGGAACTTCAATTTTATCAAGTGTTTTTCCTGCCAAGCGAAGACTGAAGTCGAAGCAGATTGATGCTAAGCGACTTGTCCTGCCAAGCAGATTCCAGTGCAGTCTCTCAAGATTCCTACCTCAAGCGAGAAGCCTCAAGCTAAGTCTTCTCAAGCAAAAATGTTCAAGCGAAATCCTTGAACCGAAGTTTGTCAAGCGAAGATAACCCGCTCCAAATATTCAAAGCGACTTATCTACTCAAGCGGATATCTTCAAGTGATAACTTCAAGCAGACTTGTCATGAGCAACAATCAAGTAAGGAACATGAGTCAAGCGAATATTCGTCAAGCAAGACTTTGCAAGCTAGTTTCAGCCGAAAGTCGCTTGAGCTCTTTCAAGCGACTTGCTCAGTTCGCTTGAGCTCTTTCAAGCGACTTACTTAGTTCGCTTGAGCTTTTACAAGCGACCCGCTCAGAAGGTTCCAAGAGGATTAAAGTCCTTAAAAGCTCTGACAAAACACTGAAGACAAGGAGTTCACTTCAAGAGAATGAAGCGACCTTAATCAAGCGAAGAATGTCTGTGCAACATTTAATGAAAATCAGTGTCTCAGAGACACGTGTCAAAGCGTGGATGGCCAACCGCTCTGCAAGTCAATTCGCAAATCTTTAAAGGACAACCTAGTATAGATTTGACTGCAGAAAAGGACAAAGTCAGCACCTAACCAATCAAAGCTGTGGACTTCAAAAATTATGGAGGAAGAGACGTTGGACAAATGGTCCTCTACACACGTATTCACCTCCTCTATGTGTGTTAGTGCTTTCCGGGCCAACAAGTGGTATCAGAGCAGGAGTTCATTAGAACTACTGCTTTGCATATCGAAGCCGCTTCAAGTATTTTGAAGCGACTTAGTTGTGTTCTTTGAACATATCTTTTTTAAATGAAAACCTTGCATTAAACTGTTCACTGCATACTGCATATATCTAAACACTCTCCAAGATGACTTCCTCAAGATATTTACAGCAGTTTTCGGTCGAGAACTATAATACGTGGAGCTTCAGATTAGAGTCCCCCTGGCTTCGCTCCATGACAGTATGTGGTAGGTTATTACTGATGGCCCCATTACACTTATGAAGCTAGTTATTACAACTGGAGCATCTGGAGTAGCGACTTATGTCGAGAAGCCACGTGAGGAGTTTGCCGCTGCCGACTACAAAATTGAAAATCCGGATCGAGTAGCGAAGAACGTCATCCAGTCAACAGTCTCAAATTCATACCTCGCAAGAATCATGAAGTGCAAGACTACAAAGGAGATGTGGAATACGCTAGCTCTCCTCTCACAAGGGATGGAAAAGATTAAAGAAAACAAGTTGTCCGTCATCATGAGAGAATTTGAGGCGTTAGCAATGAAGCCGAGTGAGAGTATGGAGGCTTTCGAGAATAGGGTCTTGAATATGGTTACAACGCTTGCCACTCTAGGCAAGGTGCTCTCACACAAAGAAGTGAACACAAAGGTTTGCCCACTCTGGCAAATGGGAAACGATAAAGGAGAATTGCCTCTTCAACAAGGACTTGGGTGTTCAATCCCCTGAGGCTTTGTTCTCTGACTTCAAAGCAATGGAATTCTACATCAACAAGAAGGATGCCAGAGAGAGCGAAGAGGAAGAGAAGACTGTCCCAGAGAAGGGCCTCGCTTTTAAAGCCGCTGACGTTTTAAGCAAGCGGATTCTTCATGCGCCTTCTCTCAAGGAGATATTTGGGACATGTCAAAGGAGGAGTTGAGAGAGTTCGCTCTTTCGTTGATCCGAGGGTTCAACACCTCCAACGCTCGTACTGCAAAGTACAAGCGGTTCTATAAGAAGCGGCAAGGACCATCTGGTCGCTTGCCCAGCAAAGGAAAAGCGGAGTCTAGTTCTGCTCGAGGATCTGCCGGTGTCAAGTACACCGTGAAGTGTTTTGAGTGTCATAAGGCTGGCCACTACAAGTCAGAATGCCCCTCGCTTTCAGAGAAGGAAAGAGAGGAGCTAAAGGCCAAGATCAATTCCTGCAATGCCTATGTTGCGGAGGAAGCAGTCATTCCTGTGGACGGAATCAATCACGATGAAGACCAGTTCACAGACGATGAATCTGAAGCGGCTCAAGTGTCGCTTGATATGGGGCTACTCACTTTCGATGAAGAAGAGCCTGAGTTCAACCTCATGGCTAGGAGTGACGACGAAGCAGAGGATGAGGTAATATTTTGCAAAAACCCTAGCGCATCCATTACACCCGCATACGTGCAGAGCATTCCGGATGTTTCTCAAGAAAATGAGGAGGATACGGATCACTCTTCAACAATGAGCTGCTTGGTGACTATCTCGACTTTGTTGAGAATTACCAAGCGCTGCTAGTTCTTGTACGTCGCTACATGAGCGACAATGCTAAGCTAACCCAAGAGCTTGAGTTTCTAAGGGGATGCAAAGTGAAGTTTCTTGTGGGCATTGTGACTATGCAGAACTGCAGTCGAGTCGACAACAACTTGAGCGATCGCTTGCTGAGTGTCGCTTGGAGAACACCAAGCAAGCGACACAACTCGCTCTTAGCAATAAGAAGCTAAGAGACTTGGAGAGTAATCTCAGTGATCTTCAAGAGAAGTTGGAAATCGCTCAAGTGTGTGAACAGCACCTGACCTTTAAACTCAAATCTCTTTACGACGCATCTCAATCGAGTAAAAAGCTTGAGCAATCCTTTCTGCCTCATGGCTCTAAGGAAGGAAATGGGTACGTTGCTGTTCCCGATAAACCATCTACCTCTTCCGGTCCTATTTTTGTACGTTCTTCAATGAATGTACCGGAGAAGCCCACTGCATCTTCAGTACATGCCAGAAAAAGGGAAAGAGAAGGAAGTTCCCAACGGTCCTCCCAAACCCGCTTTCAAACCTCAAGGGAGTGACTGGCTGAAGGTGAAAAGGGCCAATGACCAAGTGAGTCCGAAGCGAAATGAGCCTTCCAAACCCCAAAGACAGTTCTTTAATCAAGGGGGAAGGTTGCCCGCTTCCACGGGAATTCCAAATCGCTTTCATTCACCTGCGGAAATTCAGGGTAGAGTGAACTATCATCGAAAACAGAACCCTAAGCCGTACCATCCTCAAGTTTGGCAGCTTTCCGAGGATGAAGTTCCAAAGCGAACTTTGCGCTCGCAGAGATATCGCTTCGGGAGGGACTTCGCTCAGCGAAGTTGGCCAAGCGACTTTCGATCCGGGAAAGTCGCTCAGCCTGTTTTTGCGCATCACTGCACATGCTACTGTGAGACTCACCCTCACAGTAGACCAAGGTTTACAGACCTAAGCCTCAAGCGGTTTCACACTTGAAACACGCCAAGGCTAAAAGCCAAACTGCTAACCCCAAAGGACCCAAATTCATTTGGGTACCTAAAGTTCGTTCTTAAATCATGCAGGCGAAGCAGGTGGTCCAGATCGCTCGGGGAACGGCACAAGAAGCCGCTATCTGGTACCTTGATAGTGGATGCTCAAGACACATGACTGGTGTCAAATCCTTCCTTACAAACGTCAAAGATAAAGATGGACCATCGTGATATTTGGTGACAACGCCAAGGGCTTCACCAAAGGATATGGTACACTGCAACTGGGAAACATGAGAGTCGAGGATGTCTCATATGTCCAGGGGCTCAAACATAACCTGCTCTCTATTTCGCAAATTTGTGATAAAGGTTATATTGTAGAATTCATTGCTAACAAAGTTTATATCAAGCATGGATCTACAAAGTAGGTCGCTCTTAAGGGAACACGACAAGGGAACATGTATGTAGCGGTGTGGACCTCAAACGATAAAGAAGTCTGCATGGTCGCTCGTAGCGCACCTGAAAGGAGCTAGCTGTGGCAAAGAAGATTGAGCCACCTCAACTTTTAGTCAATCAATGCAATCGCTCACAAAGGCCTTGTTCGTGGTATCCCGAATGAAGTATTCGTCAAGGACCAAGTGTTTGCTGCTTGTCAAATGGGAAAGCAACCGAGAGCCTCTTTCCCAAGCATAAAAGATGGGTCCTCTAAGCGAATACTCGAGCTACTCCAGATGGATTTGCACGGTCCAGTATCTCATCGATCTTTAAATGGAAGAAAATATACCTTAGTTGTTGTAGATGATTTTTCTCGCTTCACTTGGGTAGTTTTTTTATATAGCAAGAAGGAGACCTTGAAGTTGCTTCCGAGGCTGCTCAAGCAACTTTCAATCGAGAAGAGCCTCAACATTGTAACTATCCGCTCGGACTGGGGCACAGAATATCTAAATTATGTTCTGGAAGATTATTGTGGAGAGCATGGAGTCAAGCAACAGACATCGGCCGTTCGGACTCCTCAACAAAATGGTGTAGCAGAGCGAAGAAATAGAACAATCAAAGAAACCGCTCGCACCATGCTTGCCGATGCTGAGTTGCCCAAACGCTTTTGGGTGGAAGCGGTCTATACCGCTTGTTATGTTCAGAACAGAACCGGCATCAACACAAGGCAACAGAAGACACCATACGAAATATGGACAGGGAGAATTCCTAACATATCTTATTTCCATATTTTTGGCTGTCGGTGCTTCATTCACAATAATGGGAAAACACAATTAAGGACTTTTGACACCAAAGCGGACTCATGAATATTCTTAGGATATTCCCTGACAAGCAAAGCTTATAGAGTCTATAATTGTCAGACTCTTATTGTGGAGGAAACACCCCATGTTGTTTTTAACGAAGCTACTTTCAAGAGTGTGCAGGAAACAGGTAATCGCTCAAGCGATTTAGAGCTGCCGCTAAGCCGCTTGGATCTAGATCAAGCGGATTCTGAAGGTCACTCGAGTGGTCTCGTGACCCGCTCGCAATCAAAGGCAGTTCCCATTCCCGCTATCCCTCAAGAGGTTGAAGACCCTGAGCAAGATCCAAGTCATCTGCCTAAGGTTGAAGAGCACCCGACCTCTCTAGACGATCCTTCAACCTCACAAGCGGTTAACGGTGAGGGAGCCTCAGTTCAAGAGCCAACAGTGGCAATGGCAAAGGGGGAAGTGAAGCGGAGAATGAACTCGCTCAAAGGAGGTTATGGCTCAGAAATCACGACCCCACTTAAATTATCGGTGATCCAAATGCCGGAGTGAGGACACGTGGTACTCTTCTTCATGGGGAAAGCTGCCTCTTTAGCTGATTTCTCTCATCCATAGAGCCATCAACAGTTGAGGAAGCGCTTGAAGACCCAGATTGGATAAATGCTATGCAAGTGGAGTTGAACGAGTTCAAGAGAAATGAAGTTTGGGAGCTAGTAGATCGTCCCTCGCACCAGAATGTGATAGATCTCAAGTGGGTTTTCAAGAATAAAATCGATATAGATCACGTGGTGGTTCGCACCAAAGCAAGGTGTGTTTCCAAGGGATATTGCCAGCTGGAAGGAATCGACTATGAAGAGACTTTCGCCCCTGTAGCACGGATTGAAGCGATCAGGCTATTCTTGGCATTTGCTGCTTCAAAAGGTTTCAAGGTGTATCAAATGGATGTCAAGAGTGCCTTCCTCAATGGAGTGCTCAAGGAGGAGGTCTATGAAGAGCAGCCACTCGGTTTCAAAGTGGGTGACAAAGTGTATCGATTAAAGAAAGCCTTTATGGATTGAAGCAAGCTCCAAGAGCTTGGTATGATACACTCTCTACGTTTCTAGTCGAAAGCGGATTCAAGAAAGGAAGCATGGACAGAACGCTGTTCACAATCTCAGAAGGAGAAGACACTCATGGGTGCAAATCTATGTTGATGATATTATCTTCAGATCCACTAATCCGGTTTTCGGAGAGCAATTTGTTGCACTCATGAAGGACAAGTATGGGATGTCCATGATGGGAGAGATGTCTTGCTTCCTAGGGCTACAAGTCAAACATAAGAAAGATGGGATTTTCATCAACCAAGCGAAGTACACTAGAGAGATGATCGCTCGGTTCGGAGTAGAGAAGGAGCGGACAGTCAGTGTCCCGATGAGTCCAACATGGAAAATTCACTCCGACTCCAACGGCAAAGCGGTGAATCCCACAGAATACAGAGCCCTGATTGGATCACTCTTATACCTCATTGCAATTCGTCCTGAGCGAAGAAGGTAGAGAAGCGTTCGCTTGTTGATGAAGAAGATGATGAAGCGGATTCCGAACCACTCAAAAGGAAAAAGAGTTTGATTGTGAAAGAGTCAGTTCTAGAAGTTGAGCCATTGCAAGCACTCGGTACTTTACAGTCGGAAGAGAGCGAGTCAAAAGATGAAGAAAGGACTCACTCGGAAAGTACATCATTTTCATGAGCCACGATCTTATAAAGAAGTAGTACAACATTCTAAGTGGGTGGAAGCTATGTAGGCTGAAATGGATGCTTTAGAAGCAAACAACACATAAGAACTTGTTCCATTGCCTGCTGGTAAGAAGCCTATTGGCAATAAATGGGTCTTCGGGATTAAGCTGAACCCCAATGGTGATATTGATAAATATAAAGCCAGGTTGGTGGTTCAAGGGTTTAGCTAAAAAGAAGGCATAGACTATCCGGAGGTCTTTTCTCCTATTGCAAAAAATGTGACTGTGCGTATGCTATTTGTTGTGGCTTCTCATTTTCAATGGACTATACATCCAATTGATGTTAATAACGCATTTCTTCATGGATATCTTCATGATGATTTATATATGGTACCTCCACCAGGATACAACAAATCCAAGCCTGGTGAAGTTTAAAAATTGGTGAAAAGCCTCTATGGGCTTAACAGGCATCACGTGAGTGGAACCATGAGTTTATAAGGTGTTGGGATAATCAGTTAAGGGGGAATTAGGCTTAAATGGTTTTGATTATTCCAAAGCCTCCTTACTAATCATCCATAATGTATGTCTCATAAATCCCCTTAGTGGTAGGACACTTGTAAATTTTCATGTAATAGAAGAAGTTCACTTGTTAGGGAACTTCA
>JAOWBJ010166365.1:0-11794 GCA_028566335.1 Monarda citriodora | reverse complement strand
GTGTCAACTTGTGAACTTGGGTAGACCTAGGCTGGAGGTGTTATTCTTATGTCCAATAGAGAAGAGAGTAAACATGTGAGGAGTCAATAACGTAGCTATACTTGTAATTCTGAATCCCTTGATATTGGAGTATTTCCTCAGGAGAAATCCCCCAGACGTAGGTGTGATTACACCAAACTGGGTCACCAACTTTCTGTGTCCGGTTACTCTTTGTTTCATGTTTTGTTGCATAGTTAGTTCTTGTTTACATAGAACCACAATGCGAGTTGAACAATTTCTATTGGTACCAGTAGCGGGTCACCTAATTTGCAGGTGTTTGATCCATGGAGGACTTTGTTCATGAAAACTTGTTTGTGGCACTACCATGTCTGGAATCAAGGAATTAGTCTCTAGTGCTCGACCACCACTGTTCGATCGAACTAATTATGAATATTGGAAGGTCATAATCACTGCCTTCATCAATTGATGAAGGAGCCTGGACTGCTGTTGAAAAATGATGGACTGAACCTACCAAAACTGATGGAGCTATTAAAGATCGAACGGAGTGGACTGCGACTGGAATTACTCTATCAGGATTCAACCAAAAGACCATGAATGCAATCCAAAGTGCAATTAGCATTGAGATGTTCGCTATTATCTCTACGTATCAAACTGCCAATGAGACATGGGATGTTCTCAAAAACCTTCGAGAGAAATAAGAGAGTAAAAGGTCAAATAATTCAACAACTAATTACTCAATTTGAAAACCTCAAGATGGAGGAAAATGAGATGGTAGCTAACATTCATACGAAGCTGAGATCGATTGTCAACAAATGCACATTGCTTGGAAAAGTCATTGACGACAGCGAAGTGGTTAGAAAGATCCTGATGTCTCTACCGAAGAGGTTTGACTACAAAGTAGGTGCAATCAAAGAAGCTTGAGATCTAGATAATTACAGCTCAGACAATCTTAGTTCATCCCTAAGAATCTCGAGATAGACTCAGAGAAAGTAAGTTAAACAAAAAGAAGAACATGGGTTTTAAGGCGACTCTTGGACCTGCAAAGGCTTTTCAAGCCCGCCGGCCCGGCCTAAAACTAGCCTGAACCCGCCGGTTTTTAGCCCGGTGGTTCAGTGGCGGTTTCAGGCTCGCGGTCCGGTCTTCTATCGCTGGTTAGGGCTAGGGCCATGTTACATTTTAACCGCGGCCCGTCGGGCCCAGCCCAACGGTTTCGGACTGCCCGCCGGGCCTATTGCTTCTCAACAAAGAGAGTTTAATTGCGGGGCATGAGGCTCGAACCCGCACCACATGTAAGCAATTATCCAACATCCAAACTACCCGGCTAGCTTCTATTATTTGAAAAATTGTGTTTTATTATATAACCTTCAAACATCTTCATCAAAAAAAGAAAATTTTATCAATTGCAAGTTTCGAACCTGAATCTCACAAGTTATAAGGTATATTTTGGCCACTCGGCCAAACCGTGTTATCTAGAATTGTTAAGTCTTTTATATTATATATACTTGTTTTCATTATTCACCAAAAAAAAAAAAATTGTTCGTCCCTAACAAGGTTCGAACACGGGTGGTGCAAGTTTTTGTCCGTCTCCACCACCACTCGGCCACTTCAATATAAGTGAATATATAAACTCTTGTTTGGATATGATCTTTTGTGAACCCGACGGTTTTGGACCGGCCTAGACTGGCGGGCTGGGCCTGACAGCCCTGAACAGTGGACTTAGGCTAGGGCTGACATATTTTGAACCGGCGAACTGACGGGCCGAGCTCGAAATCGACGGGCTGCGGTCCATTGTACGTCTAGCGATTCGTTATGGAGATGATGTTGAAGAGACTCCATATCTTCAAGAGATGGCTAACACAATTGCTTATCTCACAAGGAAATTCAAAAGGTTTAGTAGGTTAAGAAATCAAGAATGATCATCATCACCACATGTGCTGAGAAATTCAAATCTTAACCTAAGGGGAACATTGACAAAGAGCCAAAGTGCTTCGAATGTGAAGGATACAGTCACATCAAAAGCGAGTGTGCTAACCTGTTTAAATACCAAAAGATCAGCAAAAGGTTTTCCATGCATCTTTTAGTGATGAGGAAACATAGAAAAGTGAGACCGAAAAAGAACTGAGGTATGATCATGTTGCTATTGTTGATCAAGAACAAAACGAAGAATTTGAGGATGAAGATGTTGAATTGAGGCAGAACATCTCAGATATGATTCAACAATTGAAGGAAATGTGCGATCAAGTCTCTGCAATCAATGAACATCAGGCTCAACAACTGCTAAAGATTACTATGGAAAAGATGAACTTCAGAGCAACGTTCAAAAGCTTCAGAGCAACAAGTTTATTCCTAATTTTTTTTATATTTTTATTTTTTTTAACTCGAGTTGTGTTTCACATACTTGCATAAATTTAACTAATAAATCAGCATGTCCATCATTATTGAAAATCTAAATATACCACCATCTTGGAACTATTCAAATCATTGGTTCATTCTGTTTTATTTTTAATTTCTTGGTTCTTGATTCTACATAGCGATGAAGGTGTTCAAATCATGCGTTTGTCAAATAAATTTTGAAATAAAATAAACAAAATTGAGAATCAAGTAACCAACAACTCAATCACGTGAAAACTTTAGGATTCCATCATCTGCCTTTACCTCGTGGACGAAGTCAGAGAATAATGACAAGATGGTTGTGATTGTATTACTTAAGACGTTAGAGTTAAATTATATGCAAATTATATATAGCTAAGCTTTTTCTAAATTATTAACTTATTAAATTTCATTAAAATAAATACTTATTAATATTTGTTATTTAATTATTAATTTTCATTGAAAAAATATCTATTAATTTAGAAATAATTAATTTATATTTGGATACTATCCGTTAGTATTTTAGCGGGTATTTTATGCGGGTATACGGGTTTCGTGGGTATGGATAGTAACTATCCATACTCATACTCTCAAAAAAATGGATAGTAAATCATACACATACCCGTATCCACAGGTACCAAATACAACCTAAATCATGACCTATGCGGATACATTGTCATCCCTAGTCGAATGGTTCGACGCCGACTTCATGGGAGCCATTGGAGGATATCAATGCACATTACCCGAATCACGCACTTTAGGACAAGTTGGTGCTAACGGAGGGGAGTTGATACGTGTCCTCCTCCGATACCACCGAGAGCTGCAGAAGACAATGGAGAACACGGGTCGGACGACGAGGAGAGGAACCGAATATAGAACCATCGTCGACCTCGAGAGTCCTTCGGCCAAGGGATGAAATCAAAGCTCCGAAACGGTTATTTACTTTCATTAGTTTATTAAGTTATTTCCTTTCTTATTTCCTTTATTTGTAATTATTGAACATTATTATTCGTATTTGGGTCGAGCGTATTATAAGCTTCGTTTGAGTTTTCTTGTCAATTCTTTTCCATACTAGAATTAGGTCGAATCAACATAAGGTCTAGAATATTTACATATATTGGGTTGTCTTCATCTTTCTTTCTTGAAGGAGAATTATCTAGCAATTTGTCCTAATCTTGTTCTTCACGTTTGTCTTTCACAAACTTATCTTCCGTGCAGACTGGAACCCTGCCCTCGCGCCATACCACGTCGCCGATCCCTTCCCCGGGAAGCCGATAATCCATGAACTCCCCTTCGATCGTCGACAATCGATCTTGCCTTAGGGAACTTGGTCCCTAACATATATATTATGGAATATACACAATATTCATATATATTGAAACTATATTTATATTACTATATATTAATTATTCATCCAAAAAAATAGAAAATGTTACCCATTTGTCATATGCGAAATGTTCAAACTGTCCATGCCCTCAAATATAGAAATTATTAGTTATATAACTGGTTTATTCACCCTTTTATTTTCATTTCGGCCAACTCAGCTGAAGGTGACCGGTGCTACATACGCCGAATTGCCTACTTTTATAATGAACGTTAATCATCTTCATTTGATTTTGATTGTAGTCGCCGCCATGCACGTATGCATGCTAGTATATGTAAATATTGCATGTGGTCACCCTGCTCTCTCTTTATCTGTCTCCCATACAAATTACAAAGTGCAGAATAATTGATTCAAAGTGGCGTTCGTAGTTGCATGGGCCACCCATTTTTGAAAGTCCCATCCAAACAACGTGACTGAATAAATTAATTAATTAATTAAATTAATGTTTCCCGACACGCTCCGTGTACTTAAATAGCTATAAAATGCTTTCATCCCCTCCAGCAGTCTTCATTGCGATTCAACACTCACAAAATTATCTAAGCTTTACATTACATCAATGGCTTCCTCTGCTGACGTGCGCCCCTCTGCCAACTTCGCACCAAGCCTATGGGGCGATCTTTTCATCTCACAAGGAAACAAACACTCTCTTTTTGCGCAAGGAAATTTCTCTAAAGGTAATCTTCCAGCTGTCACCCGATCCTCCAGCTGGCTTCCAAGCAGGTTCTTATCAAAGTAAAAATACTTCCATGTTTATCAAAATCTTGCGGCGGATCTTGGTATTTTACCCTATCATAAAAACTATATAAAATATGTCAATTACAAATTCGTATATATACTAATACACTAACAGACATAGGGGAAAACGTTAGTAGAGGAAGTCATTGAGGTAATGTAAAGCTTAGATTTTGTTAGTGTTGAATGAATGAAAATTGTTGGAAGGATTGATAGCTTTTTATAGCTACTTAATTACACGGAGTGTCTCGGGAAACATGATTATTTTATTTATTTATTTAGAGGGTGTTCGAATATGCTCACAAGCTACTTTAAGTAGCTTATAAGATGTTTAGAGCTTATAAGCTCTAAAATGTGTTTGGATAAATAAGTTCTTGAAGAGCTTATTAGCTCCAAAAATAAGCTATAAGAGCTTATAAGCTCCTTAAAAATAAGTTGTTGCACCCCAACTTATTTGTGCTTAAAGTTTACATCTTATAAGCTCCTTAATTAAACATCTTATAAGCACTTAGAAATTGTTGGAACTATTGCAATGGAATTGGAATATAAACGAAAACTTGCCAATGGCGTATGAATCTATTACAATAATATGAAAAAGATTACAATGCAAATGCTAAACAAAATAGAGCAAACCGAGTCGAGGATAGTCCTCCGCAAGACGAAATACGTCCCGATAGTGACCACAGTTTGGCGTATCGTCCCCAAAGATAAAACGGTTTCGTCATTTGAGAAGTAGCACCACGAAAATTGAAGGCACCAATGAACAATATTGAGGGAAGGAAGATCTCAAAAATGACAAAGAAAGACCTTATGCAAACAAGATAATTTCGACAGAGTTTCGATATAGATTTGATGCTCAAAAGTGTGTCCCAAAACCATCTAGTACAAGCCTATTTATAGGCATCTCACTTGTAGGGGACATCTATGTCATTATGGCATTAATCCTCCACTAAAAGAGGTGGATAAGTGGAGAGGTGTTGAATTGAAAAGTCAAAAGGCTCGACTGTTACACACGGCCAACGCTCGCTTGTAGGACCGTTTTCCGTTGGTAATCCGTGCATTTTTTCCCCCAAATCGGAAACTTATGAAGCAACTTGCTTCTGTATAAATGAGTGATCTTCATCACTAACTGAATGCAAAAAAATAAAATTAAAATTAAAATTACAAAAAGAAAAATTAAATAAAAATAAAAAATTATTTTTTTAAAAAAATTAATAAGACCATCTACATTGTGGATGGTCTTAGGCCCACAGCCAAGATCCAAGTCCACGACCACAAATCCCGAGCCGAGCTGAGTGATCTTCATCACTAACTGAATGCAAGAAAATAAAAATAAAAATAAAATAAAATCTTAAAAAATAAAATTTAAATAAAAAATAACAAATAACAAATTAATAAGACCATCTACATTGTGGATGGTCTTAGGCCCAAAGGCCAAGATCCAAGTCCACGGCCACGAATCCCGAACTGAGCCGAGACGGCTGGACGGACAATAGCGGCACGTATGTATGTGCGAGAGCCCACACTCTCTTGCACATTCACTTAGCTCACTTTGTACTACGTCTACATGTTTCTATGCTTATAAGCATTCATCCACTTTGGTATCTTTCCAATGTGGTACAACATTTTCACCACTAAAAAGAATGAAAAATCCACTTCAAACTTTCCACTCGCCGAATATCGGTTTGGAAAAAATAAGTATACCACAATCATCTACAATGAAAGTAAAACAATAATATAATATTTAATTTAATAAATAAATTAAATATTAAATATCAATTATTTTAGATAAATCAAAATTTCTACATAAATAAGTTAGTCACGTTGTTTGAATGGGACTGTCAAAAATGGGTGGCCCATGCAACTACGAACACCACTATGAATCAATTATTCTGCACTTTGTAATTTGTATGGGAGACAATAAAATCGAGAGAGAGAAAGATCAGGGAGACCACATGCAATGTTTACATATATATATAGTTTCAATATGAATTATTGTTTAAATTCCATAATATGAAGGTGGGGACCTGTACGGGCTCCATTAGAATTTAGACATTTTTCGGAGATATTTTGATAATTTTATATTTTAATAAAAATAATTATAAAATTATAATATATTTATGATTTTTCTCTTTATTTCTTTTTTTTTTCCAGATAAATCACTCTTTTGCAGTTCTGTTCATTTTTCTAAGCTTTGTTCATTCTCTGACTCTCTCATTCTCCACCGCTACACTGGCGTTCCCCACCGTTGAATGTTGTTGTTCAATGGGTTTAGAAGAAAGATATGAAGAACTAGTTTGTATACTTGTATTGATAATTGTAAGATACAATATGCGTTGTACTTATAGCTACACTCTAAGAATATATGCGGAAACATGTAAATTACTATAAATTAAAATATTATATTGTCGAAAGGTATAAATCTCCCCTGATTCCTCCCTGATCCTTGTCATATTGCCTTGATTTACTTTCAACTAGAGCTCGCAAAATAAGTCCGGCCTGATGGGCTGGCCCGGAATACCAGAAATCAAGGTTGGTTTGGGAATCGAAAATAAAGTCCCGACCCAAAAGCCTGCCCATATGGCCCGCCAGGCCGACCGAGTTTCGGGCCCAAAAAGCCCGGTGGGTTCGGGCCAAAAAGCCTGCCCGAAATTTTAAGAAAATTAATATATTTTTTAAATAACAGAACTCTTTATTATGAATTTTAAGATGTTTATTGTTCAAATTTATTTTTATATTGAAGGCTGTTTTTAGATTTTTATCAAACTTTAATCTTTTTAGCAGGTGGCAAGAAAGTTTGAACATAATTCTTTGATTTATTTGTTCATATCACTAGCGGTAGCGGGTGTTGTAGATGACAAGTCTTGTGTTCTAGCAATATATTTGTTATAGTGTGTATGAAATTAAAAAATTAATGATCACAAATATACTTTAATAATTTGTTGAAAATGGGTCGGGCCGGCCCGTCCACCCGACTTTTAGCCCGGGGCTAGGTTGGATTTCAAATTTAACGGCCGAATGATTTTCAGCCCGGCCTAACCTGGTCCGATTTAAAAAAAAAAAAAACTCGATGGGCTCGGGTCAGGCTAGACCGGCCCGCTATTTTACCAGCTCCATTTTTAATAATCCTTGTGATAAATGATTTCAACTTATTTTGAGCGATTGGAGTTCAATTATCATTGTTAAGTGGCGCTTTGGATCGATTTTGAAAAAGAAAACACTATCGCTCCATCATTAAACTTATCGGAAATATTATAACAATAATTTAATGATATTTGATACGAACAATTTAAACGACCCTTTCTGAATATGGGCCCCAACCCCAAATTTCAGCGTGCACATTTTGATAGTTAGAAAATGGATGGGCTTATTAAAATAAACGAAACACACAAGCCTAACAACGTGCACCAAATATAAATAAATATATATAATTAATAATCCGCATAAGTATAAAATGCTTTCATCCCTTCCAACAGTCTTCATTGCGATTCAACACTCACAAAATTATCTAAGCTTTACATTATACATCAATGGCTTCCTCTGCTGACGTGCGCCCCTCTGCCAACTTCGCACCAAGCCTGTGGGGCGATCTTTTCACTTCATCGTCCATTAACGACCACAATCACAATCACGAGGTGCGCATCTGTTCATCTGCATTTCGATTAAATTAATTTTCCTCCTACTCGTTTAATCTATATATATATATCTATATATGTGTGTATTCTCAATTAATTGTCATAAATTAATGGCAGTTGTACGGGGAAGAAATCAAAGCCTTGAAAGATGAAGTAGCAAGAATGCTGGTCGCAACGGAGGCGACGATGGCGGAGAAGCTGAAGCTCATCGACACTGTCGAACGCCTCGGGGTTTCGTACCACTTCGAGAAGGAAATCGACGAGCAAATTCGGTTTCTGTACAATAACGCCTATCCAGGAAACGAAGACGACGAAGACGACAACCTCCAAACCGTTGCTTTGTATTTCAGGCTGCTTAGGCAGCACGGCTGCAGCATTTCTTCCGGTATATATCGCATCGCGCGAAAGTTTCTTTCTCGATCGTATTCAATTAATAATTCTACGTAAACATATATGTGCATGGATGAATGACTATTTATTTATATATATATATAGGTATTTTCGAGAAATTCAGATCGCAAGTTGATGGGAGGTTCGATGATGGTGTGAAGGACGATGTTGAGGGAATGTTGAGCCTATACGAAGCTGCGCATTTGAGAACGCACGGCGAACAAATTCTCGACGAGGCCCTCGCCTTCGCGACGGCTCATCTCGAGTCGATTGCTCCGCTTTTGAGCTCTCCGATGAAGGAGCAAGTGGAGCACGCCCTGGAGCAGTGCCTCCACCGCGGCCTCCCGAGAGTCGAGGCCCGGCGTTATGTTTCAGTATACCAGGAGCTGGAGTCGAAGAACGAGTCCCTGTTGAGGTTGGCTAAACTGGACTTCAACATGGTCCAGGTTTTGCACAGACAGGAGCTCCGTGAGTTGATGAGGTGCGTATCTGTCTCTCACATAATAATATTAATTTAAATATTATTATGTGAAATTAAGTTTCTACGTATACTGCACCCGACACTGATAGATGAGTGGCGGATGCAGTACATGTAGGTATGTTATAAGGTCTTTCGTTAACTTAACCGGTGATTGGTGGCAGGTGGTGGAAGGAGATGGATCTGGTGTCGAAACTGGCTTATGCAAGAGATAGAATGGTGGAATGCTATTTCTGGGCATTGGGAGTATACTTCGAGCCTCAATACTCTAGAGCTCGAGTTATGTTGGCCAAAACTATTGCTATGATTTCAGTCGTTGATGATACCTACGATTCTTATGGTACCCTTGATGAGCTTCAACTTTTCACGGATGCTGTACAAAGGTAATTAATATAGTAAACAATATCTCAATCTACTACTATACTATACTTCATTGTATTTTGTTAACTTGTGTGTATAATCGATCAGATGGGAGATGAAAGAAATCAACAAATTACCAGAATACATGAAGATATGCTTCAGAGCTCTTCTCGAACTCTACGATGAGTACGAGGAGGAATTGAGGCCACAAGGAAGATCGTTTGCTGTCGATTATGCGAAAGCCACGGTATGAATTAATCAATTAATTCTCATATTAAGTTATAAAAATTATTTTCCAAATTATGAAAAATTAACGTATATATATAACTAATGATATATAGATGCAAGAGATCGTGAGAAGCTACAACATCGAGGCTAAATGGTTCATCGAAGGCTACATGCCTCCGTTCCTCGACTACATGACCAACGGCTTCGTCACCGGCACCTACTACTTGCTCGGCGCCACATCCTTCATCGGGATGAGCTCCGCGACGAAGGAGGCGTTCGATTGGCTCATCAACAAGCCCACCATCCAAGTAGCTAATGTCATCATTGGTCGAGTTATCGATGACGTCGCAACTTATGAGGTATGCATATTGAAACATTGGTCCCCTTGATGAATAAAAATTGCAAGACCAAAAGTTCAAAAGGTGACGTGCTTTTTTTCCCCTCTTTAACTAGATTGAGAAGAAGAGAGGACAGAGCGCGACGGGGATCGAATGCTACATGAAGGATCACGGCGTGTCGAAGGAGGAGGCGATGGAGGAGTTCAAGAAAATGGCGGAGGATGCATGGAAGGATATGAATGGTGAAATATTTATGGAGAAGTCGGTTTCAATGGAGGTTATGAAGAGGATAGTGAATCTTTCTCGATTGATCGACGTTGCTTACAAGAATAATCAAGATGGATATACTCATCCCGAGAAAGTGTTGAAGCCCCTCGTTCATGCATTGCTCGTAGACTCACTATATTAATTAGTTCTCGTAACATAATTTATCAGAGTGGAGATGAAATAAAACGATTGACCAATGTTGTGCATGGAAAAAGAGATGATCGAAGCTCTTCTCAGTTGAATACGTGAAGTTGTATAGCTGTAGTTAAAAGCGTTACTTTATACGTTTTTTGTGTTTTTACATTTTGGTCCTTGCTTGCTGAGTTGGCACTGCAATTTCGTTATATAGTGTAGCTCAAGCACAGTTTTTGTGTGATTTTGTAAGCTCAGCTTTTACAGTAATGGAATCCAAACTTTCTTCTCGATTATTCTTCATTTCACGCACTCTCAACATAATTAGTTTTCATATGATTCTAATTTCGATATATATATATATATATATATATATATATATATGATACGTTATAGTTTTTCATTTTATGGGTCCAATATGTGGATGTGCATTTTGTATTCAAACTCAATAAATGTGTCTCTTACGTAGTACAACTTATTTGAGAGATAGAAATAAGCTCGTTGCATGAAAACATACACATTAGCATGGATTGTAAGCATACACTTCCGAAATGACTCAAATATTTATCGATAAAAAATTGATGAAATCCACAGTTTGTATACACATATTTTCAATGAATCGAATGAAAAATGATAAAGGATTAACGAAGAAGAAGAAGCAGATTCATTGCTCTGAAAATTACATTCTACTCAGTAAAAAATAGAGCTCACTCTATATGCGTGAGTGACAAACTAACAACACAAATGGAAAGCAAACACGTGGAATGACTCTAACCGTTGATCACATCGACTAACGACCTTCATCATCTATGGCTGAAATAAAATCGACCCAATAGCTAAAAGCGTATACACGACTTCTAATTTAGAACACGAAGGAGCCGGGTTCGACCCTTATTAACTACAAAAACAGTGCATTTATTCTAAAGCATAAAAGATAACACAGCTCCACTTCCTTCAACCTTCCATGCATGCAGCTGCAACATCCATGGATTGTACACGACCATTTCTGCATATTTCATCAAAAATCGTGCGTTTTACCAAATGGATTGTAAGCACGTAATTACGTATACCGTAAAAATTAATAATCTGTGCATATGCCCGACTCATATTGAAATTAAATTAATAATAAAAAAATGATTCATTTAATGATGCAGTGACTTTTGATTTTGGAAAATAGTCTCATAAATGTTACAACTTCTTACATCTGAATGCAGTCACTTTTGATATATATAAGAAAGTTGAATCATAAAGAAAAGAGTAATTTAATACTCACCTAACAAATAAGAAAAAACGATTAAAAAAACGAATGAGATCTTGCAAAACTATTGTAAGGGCCCGCATTTTCAGAACCTTCCCGATTCCCTAGAATCGAGATTTTTCTCGCTTACGTGGAAAATAAATAATTATTTATAAAAGAAAAGCCGTTACGAAATTATTTCGAAACGAGACGCGAGTAGTATAAAGACGAGAATAAGAATTA
>JAOWBJ010166256.1:0-11802 GCA_028566335.1 Monarda citriodora | reverse complement strand
CTGGAAAAACTTATCTTGAACTTAATCTGCTCCAATTTTCTGCGCGAAATATTCACACACACACACACACACACACACACACACACACACACACACACACATATATATATATATACAACAGTTATATGCATACGCATCTATCCATGGAGAATGTGAATATGGTATCGTTGCGTGCATCTTCGACTGTTACCAGAGCGACAACGAGATCCTCTTTTCAGCAATCACTTAATCTCATTCCGAGAAATTCTTCATTTTTTAGGCTCACACCTCAGGCCCACATCAGAAATCAAGCCTTTTTCCGACAAATTTCCGTTCCCGCCATTAAATTTCAGGTTTACTTAATATTTAAATTTGTGTAGAGTGTGTTGTGATTTGGTGGGCATCGATATTTCTAGGGTTTAATTTGTTCAATGCTACAATCTTGTTGATGGGATTTGGGTTATTTGAATTTGATAGTGGTTATGTTGTTTGCATGTGGAATAATTAGTTTTGCATAATGCAGAACGATCCTTTTTGGTTTTGTCAGACTTTCATGGGCTTGAATTCAAAGTGTATGAGTTTCAAGGGTTTGAATTCAAAGTCTATGAGTTTGGTATATGTACAACTGCTTATGGATCGTATGCAGATTTATAGACATATAGTAGAATGTTATGATGAACTTGATGTTAGAATATGAATATGAAAAATTGTAAAAAGGAAAGATATAATCGCACAAATCATAGGATTAGATTAGTATGTATGATTTCTTTCATTATTGTACAAACGATTATTCCCTATATTAAGAGGGAAAACCATCGGTTGTGACACAAGAAAATATACAGAATTCCAAAACTGTAGAAATAGGGCCTTCACCCCCTAATAAGGCCTTGTTAAGTGGGAGGGTTGTCCATCTTATATATCACTTATCATTCTTTAAAGAGCCGATGTGGGACAAAGTGAGGGTCTCAACAAAAACCCTCCTCACAATATGATCTCTTATTCCTTTCCTTTGTAACAATCTAAGATAGTATCGGAGCAAGAAAATGGTTAAACTAGGCTCAGATTGTAAAATCATCATTGCCTCTATACTAATCTCGACCCTCTTAGCCAAGCAAGGAGCAACCTGCAATCACCAAAAAATCCATAATGTCAGAAACTGAAAACAAGACAATGATAGTTCTACAGATGACATTGCACAAAAGTTTGCAGAGTTCCTCCGGCATCGTCAAAGCACACCAGTAGCCACAAAGCAACATGTGGCCACTGCCGAAAACCTGGGGGGGTAGTCATCTCGACCTAAATTTTGGGAGACAACTACCCTCTCTGGGCAAATCTGATCCGACGAGCTATCGGAAGTAAATGATTGACCTCCCACATCTCGAAGGACCACCAACAGAGGATGACCCCAATTTCGAATCATGGTAGAAATTGGACCACTCTCTGTTTGGGTGGATTATAAATTGGGCAGAAATTGGACAACATGGAACCAAATCTCGTGAATGAAGTCTTGCAATACCCTACTGCTTGTGAATTATGCGAGGGACTTGCGGTGACCTTGGAAGTGGAAGAGACTCCATCCAAGTATACGACCTGCATCGGAAAGCAAGCAACATGAAACAAGGTAAGTTAAGACTCGAGCAACCGTGGAATCGACTCCAAAGCATTTTGATGTCTATAAACAGAAAGAAATCTAATCCAATGAAAGACTCAGAGAGGATATCCGGATCTATAACAAAGAGAGGTAGGAAACACGCGTCTTCCAGTTTCTCATGGCTCTGACCGATAGCCATGAAGCCACTAGAAGGGAAATACTCCAGATGGTGCCTCTGCCCTCTCCGAGAGACTCCTATGCCACCGTCCAACGAGAGATAACTAACGACAGCGTATTGAAATCCCAGAGCACAGATCTACCGGCAAGCGGAGGGATAAGGGCTGGACACGCTTCTCGCGGTGGTGGACGACCGGCACAGACACCGTTCCGGGGAGACAACCGGAAAGACACCAAAGATCGGAGTTGGTTGGTATGTACGCATTGTGGGAGAAGAAAATATACCAGAGACTAGTGTTTCATCATCGTCGGCTACCCGGGATGGTGAGATGACATGAATAAGAAACGAGCAACCTCTAGAAATCACCAGACGTCACTGACCGCGAGGAATCCGAGCCCACGTGCCGCCGTAAGCCAGGCTACAAACACTGCAGGAACGGTAGGCAACACCGGCGAACCTGTCGTCGGAAGCCGAGGAAGGAGGTCCAATGAGGGAAGGAACCATCGGAGCAGCGGCTAGGGTTTCACAAAAAGGGGCGTCTAGGGTTTTTCAGGAGGAAGTGGCCGAACTGGTAAGGGTAAGGTTTTTAAACCCTCAATTACTAAACACCTTAAGATCAGACCCGGATTAATTGAGAAATTACAGAGACTGGCCTCGAAAATCCATAATTTGCAAGACAACCCCCGTTTTTTTGGGAATTCTCTTAACAGACCCCAGAAATTTAATATTGTGTGCAAAAATTATTTTTTTATCTTTGAAAATATTTCTACATTTTGTTCAACATCCGAAATTTTTTACAAAGATGGAGATTGGATCTTTGACTCTGGTGAAACTGATACCATGTCATTTGAGCTTTCAGATTTTGATGGAATAACTTAGGCAAAGAAGAGTCATGTCCAAACTGCAAATGGAGAATTACTTCCGGTTCAAGGGGCAGTGACAATCACTGTTTTAGAGACATTAAAAATTCCGAATTGTCTATATTTGTCTTCTTTGTCTCATAAATTGTTGTATGTTAGCTATGTTACAAAGGAGCTTAATTGTACATTGCTAATGCAACTTTCCTTCTGTATGTTACACGATATCCGGATGGGGACGATAGTTGGCCATGGCACTGAGCAAAATGGGCTCTACTATGCGGACGAGATAGCTCAACAAAGTAATGCGTTGCTAACTCGCGGATCCCCCGAACGATTGGTTTGGTTATGGCATCGACGACTAAGACATCTGTCCCTAGGTTATCTTAAGACTTTCTGTCCTATGTTTGAAAACATCTCTCAGTTTGATTGTGATACATGTTTACTTGCCAAAAGTCATAGACACTCTTATGGTTTTAATAATACTCGTGTTAAACATATTTTTCCCTTATTCATTCGGATGTTTGGGGCCCTGCACCTGTTTTAGGTGGAGGATTTTAGTAGTTCGTACTCTTTATTGATGATTGCTCCTGTATGACATGGTGTATTTTTCAAAATCCAAATCTGAATTGTTTGAAAATTTCACCTTGTTCAAAAACTTTGTCCAATCATAATACCATAAAAATATCCAAATACTTCGTTCTGATAATGGGGGAACATCAATAACATGATGCGAGAGTCTATTACCGAAAAAGGAGTGATACACCAAACCACTTGTCCACATACACTGGAACAAAATGGGGTTGCTGAAAGGAAAAATAGGACTCTACTCGAAATGACTAGGCCCTCCTTTTTAACTCTAGAGTTCTACCCTTTTTATTTGGCCCGAAGCCCTCGCTACCTCTGTCTACACCATGAATCATCTCCCATCTAAAACCCTCAACCTAAACACACTCATCCATATCTTATCTACCCACACTAAAATTCCTTTACCTCGTATCCTTAACCCCAAAATTTTTTGATGCACCATGTTCATACGCATCCCCAAAATTGAACGCACAAAACTTTCTCCTCGTGCAATTAAATGGGTTTTTGTCAGATACATAGTACATCAAAAGGGATACTATTGCTATGAACCGAAAACTAAGAAAATGTTTATCACCATGATTTTCTTGAATCCAATTTTTTTTATAACCGACTTAGTAGTCAGGGGGAAAGTGACATTGACCCACTAAGTTGGTTAAATCAAACCTTACCCTCTAGCCCTTCCACTCACATTTTTCATAACCTTTCCAGTCCTAGTCCTCTAAGTCGTGATTCAAAGCCTAGTCAAGAGGGGAACCAAAAGAGGATGCTTGTGTTACTGCTGAGTAGGTCTCTGAAGTTAGTGTGGGTCCCATGGAGGTCAGTGTTCCTAGTTCAGCAGACTCCTCAGCCGATATTCCTGAGGTAAGTAGAGTTATTGTTCCTAGTAAGTCTTTATACTTAAGACTGACCATGATCATAGAATAGAATCGGAGCCAACAGAGGATATACATTTACGTGTATTGCCTCTAAGGAGTACACGAGTACTCACTATATTAGAAAGGACGAAAGACACTCTACTCCATTGTCAATTCAGGAAAGGCTAAGATGACTAAAAAGGCAAAAGTGAAGCTGCTCCCTGCTCCCTATGAGGAAGATATTGCTCACTCTGCGGAAGAAACTATGGCATGAACATCGGAGGGAAGTCATGGAGATGGAAATGAATGCACTCCGACAGAACCAGACTTGGGAGTAATGCGCAGGTTTAGGAGAGACATTGTCTTGCCTTTGACTGTGTTCCTATTAGACTTGAGAGCACATTATGTTCTCTTGAGAATTGTCAACCATATAGTTGGGGTTGCTTTCGGTGATGGGGTTCTTCGGCCATTTACTTTCTCTTTCTAGCAAAAATGCTCTTTTCTAAGTGCAACCAGAAGGAAAGAAGATAGTTGGATGTAGATGGATATTCGCCATTAAGAGAAAGGTTGATGGAACTATTGAGAGATAAAAGGCTCGACTAGTGGCAAAGGGATATACTCATACCTACGGGATTGATTATGATGAGACCTTCTCTCCGGTGGCTAAGATGAGTACAGTTCGCACACTATTGACAATTGCAACACGTAGGGATTGACCATTACATCAGTTCGACGTCACTAATGCCTTCCTACATGGAGAGTTGAAGCCACATATGAATGTGTATATGGAGGTTCCACCTGGTTTTCCTGAAGAGTTTGAGGAATGAGAAATTTGTAGACTGAACAAGACTCTATATGGACTGAAACAGTCACCAAGAGTGTGGGATGTTTCTGTTAGGCTATGAACAAATATGGCTACAAACAAAGTAATGATGATCATACATTGTTCATGAAGAAGAGAGGAAAGAAAATAACATGTCTCATTATCTATGTAGATGACATGATTATTATTGGAGATGATATCGAAGAGATGGAAGAATTGTAAAAGAGTCTCTTACAAGAATTCAAAATGAAAGACCTTGTAGAATTGAAGTATTTTTTTGGGGTTGAGGTTATGAGATCCGGCAAGGGGATATTTCAGAGACAGTAAAAAACAGAAGTTTATGTCTTTATCTAGTGCGGAAGCCGAGTTCCGTGGTGTGAAGCATGGAATCACTGAGATCTTGTGGCTACGAAGACTACTCACTGAAATCGGGTTTCCTCCAAAGGAAACAAGTAGGTTTTATTGCGACAACAAGACAGCCATCGGCATAGCATAAAATCCAGTCCAACATGATCAGACAAAACATGTGGAGATCAGTCGCCACTTTATCAGAGAGAAGATCGATGGAGACATTATTGAACTTCCTTTCATTCGGGCCGAGGATCAACTGGCAGACATTCTCACCAAGGCAGTTCATACCAAAGTTTTCAGAGACGTGTTAGACAATTCAGTATCGAAGATGTCGTTACTTAATTTGAGGGGGAGTGTTAGAATGAATATAGAAATTTGTAATAAGAAAGATATGATTGCACAAATCATGGGATTAGATTAGTATGTATGATTTCTTTCATTATTGTACATACGGTTATTCCCTATATTAAGAGGGAAAACCATCGATTGTGACACACAAGAAAATATACAGAATTCCAAAACCCTCGGTTGTGATATGCTCCCATTCGCTTGACATGAAGATGGCTTTGCTTGCTCACATCTTTTCACAATCTTATCAAGTAAAAACAATTTTATCAAGTCAATATACTTGTTAAATTCCTAAAATATCTGGAAGAATCCTAATTGAATACACCCTGCTAATTCTCAAATGCTTATTATGCCCTTTTTTTTCTTTCAAAAATATTTCTTGTTTGCTTCTTTAAATTTAGTTGCAAATGGCACATGATTTCAGAAAAAAAAAATGATAAAATTGATCAGTAGTAGAATATAACGTCACACTTATAAATATAGTGTTCATAAGGTGGGTTGATCTTTCTACCCTTTTGAAAATGACAGATTGAGTCCAACAAGCATATATTGAAACAATTTTGAAAAGTCTTCAAATCTTCTCAAAATCATCATCTTCCTGCACATCCTTGGATTTCACTAACTTGTCCGATATCCAAAGTTTCAACTGTGGTTATGTCAAAGGGATACGTGCCCACAATCGAGGCCGACAAGACCTCCTCGTCTTGCAAGCAAAACTTGAGACTCATGATTTGCTCCACAAGACCATAGTAATCATCCATCTTCTCTTCACCCTCCTTGGCCTTGACTGCAAATTGATGCATATCAATCCTCAACACATCAACAACCCAAAACAATCTTCTCCTGCATTTCTCCCCTCGGGAGAATCCCACCCGCGAGACGCAAGGCATGCACATTTTATCAATGTGATTCGAATAAGAGTCGAGAAGGGTCACTGCGTAGGGACTAGGGACCCATCCACCACCATCAAACGCTCCAACTCCTTTGATCCCATATGCATCAATGCAGAAGCCGTTTCGAGTCAAGAAATTCATCCCGGCGCAATGGAACTTGACACCTTCTCGGCAAACCCTCCATCCCCCACTGCTCGATCCGAGCCCCAGACAGAACACACTCCCAAACTCCGTCTGGATAAAGAAGTCGCTCCCATTCAACCCAAACGAAGTGATTTGAAAGCCGTCGTCCAAGTTGGTCGAGTCAGGGCACACTAGCAATGGGGGCAGTTGTCTACTCAGGACGCCTCTGGGGTCGTAAATCTCGAAATCATGCGCCGCACCAGTTCCATCTAATCTCTCTCCATCGCTGCCGCAGAAGAAAATCTTAGTCGAGAAGAGTATGATAACAGTGCCGTGGCCTTCGATTGAGTAAGGGATGGCTTGGAGGTTTGATTTGGAGCCCACCGCAGCAGCCATGTCCTCCACCATAGTCTTGTCCAATTTGACATCATTGCGGTTGCGGTGCAGGAAAGAAGAAAGCTCGACCCTCTTAACTTGTGGTGTACATGGACCGGGAGATTTGTGGCAGAAAATATACAGACCCCCATCGGCTACGCACAGAATCGCCTCCCCGAAATCCTTCGGGATTACCAAACTGGGACGCGCCTGCACCAATAAATCATCGCTGGGGGTGGCCTTGCTGAAATCTACTAAGAATATGGCGTATTCGCCGTCGATGGACATAACAAGGCACAACTTCTTCTCCTGCAAATCCATCCAATTTCCCAGGAGAGAGGCGAAGCGAAGATCAAGACAAGGCGGCGGGGGATTGTTTTGAGATCGTCAAGAAGACGAAAAGAAGGCGAGGGATTCTTTTGAGTTTGTTGAATTAAATAGGGTTTGTATGTTGGGGTTGGGCTTAGGCTTGTAAACAATTCAAACAATTTTGATTCGATTCGTGATTCGGATTCAAATAGCCTGATTCGTATTTCATATTTTACGATTTGAATTCGAAATCAAATCTTATTTATGATTCAATTATTATTCAAATCCAAATCAAAATTTTTGATATTCGATTCGAGATTCGAAAGTATTCGTTTAAATATTCATTTTTTGCTATAACAAGTACGACGCCGTTTCATTAGTTTCGGAAACGACGTCGTTTTGACGCTCAATCAGCAACATTATAAAAAAATTCCACATGGATTATGACTGGGATTAATAAAATCCACGTATTGCCGGAAGCTACCGGAAATTAAATTCGGGGGAAATTTGGTCACCGGACAAAGGTTGTGTATTTCGGTGCCACTTCTCCAAGTCATGGGAAAAACAGAAAATCGAAAAAAGTTCGTGAATTTAAAATACATTAACCCAACAATTAAAGAATTTTATTAAACTAAATTCCCCCTTAACTAAATATTCCAACAACGTAGACCTGCCTCAAGCGGATCGAACCACGTGAATCTCCTGCGTTCTTGCATTCTTTTTGCGTTCTTCATCATATTAACAAGGCCCAACAAAAGTACGATATTTCAGAGATACCATAGACAATATGATGCTTCCGACTTTTGATAAAGAAATTCCTTAGAACGTTGTCTCTATTGCTTGTTATAAAGTATTGATACCTCTTGATATTTAGGCTTTTCTTCGTGGTCTTATCGATCTGGCTTTGTGAGATGATTTTCCGGCTTGAATATACGGTTCTATCCTCAAATTCCTCATAGCAGTCCTACTTCTCAATCGAATTCTGAGTCGGTAAATCCATCATCTCATTCTTCACTGTTGAAGACTTCTTCCTGTTTGTGTATACTCTCATTTGGGGGTATATCTTCGAACTAGTACGCTTGTACGAGATCCTTGAAATAGGCCGCATCTTCGATGTTGGGGGTAGACTTGAATCTCCTCAACATCTTGTTTTCTGGGCAGTTTGTTGCAATATATCCAGTTGCACCGCACGTCCAACAGTTGCAATCTTTGAAACTCTCACTAGCTCTAGCCTGAGATTTTCGAAAAGTCTCTTAGCTGGGGTTATTGGGGTTTATTTGAGCTAGATCTCCTGTATTGGAACATGTTTATTAACGGATTGATCGTCTTTATATGATCTAGCTTTTTGTCTAAAACATCGTTCTTAGTTTCCAAGATTCTCTCTTGGATCTCTTATCTTTGGAATATGGTTGGAACCTATATATTCTTCCTGCTACTTCTATAATAAGCAAGTTCCTTTTTAATGACTATTGGTAGATCATTGTCTTCATAATTAAGAGGGTCGCCTTGTTGATCCTTCTTAATTTCGTGATGTTCTTTTCTATCGTGCCTTGTTGACACCACTGTGTTAAATTTCGTGCACATATGACATCCTTGTTCCGATGCCATCGTGGTTACCTGGAATGTAATCTCGAATAAGCATCTCATTCGATGGGCTGGGAAGTTTTAAGAAGAAAAATTCCTTCGTCAATTTCTCATCAGCCTTTGAATGATGGTGATATAGAGAAAAGAGCATAAGGAACTTGTTAAGAGCCTTTGTATCTAAGACTGCGTGTCTTAGATCGAGAAGAGCCATATGGTACTTTTTCATCATACGCTCCAAAATAGCCAATTCTTAAAAAATAATTTTTTAGGATGTTTATCGTAATTTGGTCTTTTCAATGAAAGACTAGTTTTGAAAACATAGATTTTTTGTTTATATGCTTATAGCTTCTTCCTAAGGTTTCTTCACGACTCCTGCGAGACTCATCTCCAAATATTTGACAAATCTTTCATCATATATATCAAGAGTTGATCTTGCAATTCTCTTTGAATTTGCCCGATTATCAATGACAAACTCTCTATCTTGAAATTGATTTCATCGATGTTGAGAGTCAACTTATATTGATTGATGAGTTATGATGTTGGCTTTCCGCCAAGCACCTCCGGTCTCCATCTCGTTCATCGAGCATGAATTCTTTATTGTTCATCAGCGATGTTATCAGTTTGTTGATGATATGATGTTCCAGCCTTGATATCTTGAGGATTTCTTGGTCGGTCTTGAGGTTGTGGAGTAGTTTCTAGCTTGGCCTCTTCAGGTTGCGCCATTTTTAATTCCGCCGCCTTCGTGTTAGCAGAAGACTATGTTAATTCTTGTAGACCTTCTATTCAGATCCTTTCGAGATCATTCATGTTAGGCGGGTCTTATTTCACGCCTTCTCTAACTAGAAGAGGGTATCTTTTGAGTTTGCCTGAGAAGAAGCCCATCTTGCGTCAACTGGAACATGGCCGTGACTCTAATTTTTCCAATCGTGTCTGGATATCCTTTAGAGTGTCAGAATGATACACTATGTTGGTCCGTAGCAGCGAGTAACACACGTAGAAGGGGGGTTGAATACGTGTATAAGAAGTAATTGACTTCTTTTTTACTTTTAAAACAATATTACCCAAAATACCCCTCTTTTAAAAATGCTTGAAAGATAAAACAAATGCTTTACAAAGACTAGCGCTTTCAGAGTTAAAGCACTTGCGGAAATTTGATGGGTTACTTATTTAAACTCGCGCTTTTATCTTGACTTAAATAAAACCGTTAAGTTGTTTAGCGCGTTTGCGTGAATATGAATAAATAAATTTAAAGTACGAAAACACACAAAGCAATTTTATAGTGGTTCAGAGATAAAGCTCATATGTCCACTCTTCTACCGAACTAGATAGGAATAACATCTTAGTTTTATACTTCCTAATGAAGTGACTTATCCAACAAGATGAGTCCTCAGCGAATTCGGTCTCGCGAGGGGAACAAGCGTATGAGTATTAACCTTCCCTGTGAAGTTACATGTCTCAGTTTTAGACTTCCCGATGAACTGACCTAGCCTACCAAAGCTAAGTCCTCTGCGAATTCGGTCTCGCGAGTGGACAATACAAATCGGGTTTAGTTTGTGGTGAGCAAACTAGAATATTTCTACTATAAGAAGAACCTTTGACAATAAGATCTAGGGAAAGGGTAAAGTTCTTCTTCTTCTTGAATATCCAAGAAATCATTAGATAAACAAGGTTAAAGACTGATTTGACTACTATTTAGAAAACCAAAGATTATTTTCTAAGGAACCCAACGAATTTAAGATACAATAACCTTGGGCAGATAATTCTGAGTACTGGCAGGCTTGAGTATGAGAAAGTTTGAATGATAGCAAGAATGCGTGACTGGAGTTAGTTGTTGAGTCTCTGAGTAGTCCGATTTATAAGAGAAGAGACAAATATGCCCGTTAGAGAGACACAATGTCAACGTCATTTGTCCTTTAGTGATTTGCAGTTTTTCATCAATTTCCGGAAGGTTTTAAGGTATACTTTAGTTGCTGCGGGCTATAGCATGGCTATTTCACCAAATCTGTACTTGATTATCAGTGTTGCTGAGCTGCTCCTTCTGTTTCCCAATCTCGTGTGTCCATGTGGCACTTTGACTTTAAAGTCGTATCAGAATTTGAATCTTTAAAAGGACATCCCTGAAAGGTGTCAGAACCTTTTTCCAGGGATATTCGCTTTGTCAACGGGAAGAAGCATTGGGATTGCTTCTCTTGACTTGGGCAACCTACTTTGCTTTCTTGTCGAGAAAACAAAGTGGTCGCTTGGACTCTCTTACCGATGACGATCGCTTGGACTCTTCTTTGCTTCGGAACATTGGATGCTGTGAAGAAAGCGGTTGCTAATAGCTCCTTAACGAGATATGCTTCCGGGGACGCTTGAGTCTGAGTCAAAAGCTTTGCTTTTACGGACCACTTTACTAACTTAGCGATAAGATGCTAAGCCTCCAGTCTTCTTCTTTAGCGATAGAATGCTATGTCTTTAGACTTCTTCTTTCTTAGCGATAGAATCGCTAGGTCTTCTTTGACTGACTAAAATACACTTGATAAAATATGAAGCTCTCTAACAGATGAGCTTTACTAAGACATGAAAACTTATAAGTGTTCATCATGGGGTGATCTTAAACTCTATAATTATCGAAGATATTAGCGATGGCTTTGGGATCTAATCACAACAAAAGCAAATATATTTCCGCCTCAAGTTAATATCCCAACAGGTCCCAAGTTTTATTTTTAACCAAAGCCAAGATTTCTTGATTCATAGCTTCTCCATTCTGCACCATGACAAGCTTATTGATAAGTGTGGTTCTTTAACATCTTGTACATGAGCAGGTAGCTTACATAGGACCGATCCAAATAAGATGATATCATATATGGAAAAGTAGATGGAGACAAACCAGTATGATGAAGTAGAGAAGCTCCCTGAATCATCCCAACAAACTCCATCCTAGCTGGTTGTTTCACTTCTTTGACA
>JAOWBJ010166146.1:0-11806 GCA_028566335.1 Monarda citriodora | reverse complement strand
ATTTTATATATCAATATTATACTTCTACACTAATTATTTGATGTAACATTTGATTAATGTATTATATTTTTTATAATAACATTTTTATATTTGTTTAATTTCACATTATTCTCACGTGTTTTTTACGTTTCGTAATTTGAATTGTCTTACAATTAAATTTTATTCTATAATCAATGAAGCATGAATCATAATCGAAAGAAAAATAAAAAATAAAAAATAAAAAACGGTTTTTCTCCGGTTAGAACCGTAACCGGAACCGGAATAGAACCGGAACCGTCGGTTCTAGAACCAGAACCGGAACCGTCTACTATACGGTTCTGTTTCTGTTCCAGCCACCGTGGAACCGGAACCAGCAGTTCTGTTCCTGTTCTGTTTCGGTTCCGGAACCGTGGGCACTTCTAATTCTGACTAGGCGCCCGTTTACTTAACTATTTTGTTGAATTATTCGTCCCACTCAGAGCACCCAAAAATGGGCGTTAAAGATATGGGTGGCGATAGTAGTCTGGACGACGAAGGTCAAGTTGGTGACATCGAGAGAGATGAGCTTTGGTGATGAGAAGCTTTAGTAGGTCATTGATAAGTATAATAATTAATTATATGTTAGATGATGTGTCATTGTTTTTATATTTAAACCCATATTAACAACTTTCGGTACCTAGTCAGCACCTCACAACCTGAAATTTGGTACGAGGATAGATTTGAAGAATTTTAAGTAGTTTGGGATATACTACCTGATCGGATACGAATCTTTAGGTGAGCAATTAATGACTGAATTTAAAGAACACCAGGGATTACGTGGTTCGATTTACTGTGTAAGTCTACGTCCAAAGGAGGAAAATTGGTTTTCGTATATTTGCTTTTGGAGTGCAGATTACAAGTGAAGAGATTTTAACCTATTCTAGCTATCATAGGTGCTATTTATACACATGAATATGCTAGGGTTGGGCTTGCAGGCCCAGTAGGGTTGTGAGCAACTGCTTCAGAGCAGTTGTTGGAGGTTAAGATCGTGGGTGGTGATCGTGTTGATACATGTCACCGTGGAATAACCGCTATTTGTACAAGTATCGGAAAAAGTTACAAGTATGAGTCGCTTTGTACATTACTCCGGCTATGCCGGAGTGAATAGTACTACGTTACTCATATCCGAGCCGGAGTGATCTGGTTGACTCTTATACTGGAGAAGCTACTGGAGTCGGAGTGAGTTGGCATTTCTTGTACATGACCCGGAGCCAGAATGAGTTGTGAGCTTGATTCGGTTTGGGAGCTCTGGACCGGAGTGCATTACCGAACTGGGACCGTAATGAGTTGGACTGATTCTCTCGAGCCTATGTTATTAATGGGCCAGGGCCTCTTAATTGGGCTAAAGGGTTTTGGGCCATATCCCATCACTACCCCTCCCAAGAAGTGAGGTAATGCCGTGGGACTTCAATGTCGGGTATTACGGAGTCTGAGTCATTTCGGGATCTTTGGGCAATTCGTAATGGCCGCATTTACTTGAGCAGACATTCTGTTCGGCAATCGCTTAGCACTGCGAATCTGTTGGGGGGCCGGAATGATCGGGCACTTTGGTACGGCCGGAGTTAAGACCACGCTGATGTGGACAAGCGTACAGCATACGCCTCCGCATTTAATGCACCGATTCGAATTCCGAAAAAGTAGGATACGAATCGTCGCAGATTTTTGAATAAAATTAACCTTTTCTGCCATTCCAAACTTTTCCCATCGCTAATTTCGCATATACTCTCTGTAAAATTCAAGCTTTTGCCATCGGATTCCGTAGAAACGTTCCCCACATTTTCGCCGTGAACTACTTATCTCTGTCAATCAAGTAAGTTATTTCTTTCCCCTCACGTTCTATATCGGGTAGTGGTAATGCAGAGTGTAGAATGATAGAGGCACCCTAACCTAGCGTTAACGGCCGGAAAAAGGTAGTTTTGACGCCGGTAGGTTGTTTCTGGTCAATTCTGACCGACGAAATAGCAATGACACTCTACCATTGCTATGATTTACCGGGGGTACTGTAGTCGTCCTCGAGGGATGATAGGGCTAATCCTCCCGATTCGGGCTATGAAGTAGTGTACGAGGCCTGCTTAGAGTGCGGGCTTCGGTTTCCTTTACATCCGGTCTTCATAACATTATTAGAGAAATTTAAGTTACCTTTGGGTCAAGTGACTCCGAACTCGTGGAGGCATTTGACTGTCTTAGGTGCCGAAGTACAAAGACTTGGGTATGAACTGACCTTAAACTTGGTGCTTCGGTTCTTTCAATTTAAGAGGAAGGGGTCTTGGTTTTACTTGACTTCAAACTTTTAAAGCCAAAACCAAAACTAAATGGCCGAAGTGGCCATCTTGGTATTTCTTTTACAATAGGACTGAGGCTATCGAATTTGATTAGGTTGTGTCTCCTTCGGTGCAACATCCCCTGACTGTACCCCTAGGCGAGCTCGAAGAAAAGATCAAAGAAATTCCGTTGGTAACATGAGTATACCCAGAGTTCGAGCTCGTCCGGGGTGCAATCGAGTTCTCGTCTAGCGAAGGCGATAATACGAAGGGTGAGGGTTCTGGTCTTGCGCTGTACTTCCTTTACAAATTCTTGTATAACTTTTTGTCTTACTGCAGTGAATTTGTTGAAGAACTTTGGTAGCAGTGGAGGCACTGTTGAGAACAAGGAGAAGAAGAAGAGGCCGCAGTCAACTACTTCGGCATCCACGGCTTCGGGCCAGGAGGCGAAGAAACAAAAGACCTCTGAGGGCGTACTGACCATCACTTATCCCGTCCCGAAACCGGTGTCTTCCTCGAAGAGGGAGAGGATGTGCCGAAGTCTCCGGAGGATAAGGAGCCTTTTCTGGCAAAGGAGCAACAGGGGCTGAATCCGGAGGACACCACCACTCCGGTCATGCATGAAGAAGCTCACTCCGAACTTCCGAAGACTAACGAAGAGGTAGGGGGTGCTAACTCTGAAGTATGACCACTCCCCCTCTTTTTTCTTTTTTAGTCTAGGCATGTTAAATTTGTACTTCGGCCTTGCAGCCCTCCTTGTGTACCTTACCCTTATGAAATGAAAAGACCTTTGCACTTCAATTTGCGCCATTTACAGTTTTATTTCCTGCTTTTAATTTCTGTAGCCTACTACTTCGTTTCGTGTATCTTGGGATGTTGAACTGAAAGAGTTGCTCTGTATTCTTAACTCTACGGAATTAGAGATTTTTCGCTGGAAGAAGCTTTACTCTTCGGATTTAGACGAAGCAGAAGGCCGAGCTCGTGCTGATCAAATTAAGCATGACGAAGTGCTTGCTCAAATGGTTGAATTGAAGACCACTCTCACAGACCTGAAGGCCGAGTTCAAAGTGCTGAAAGAAGAGAATAAGGAGTACGAAGAGATCATCCGCAGTGCTGGCGGGATAACAACTGCTGGTGTCGGAGATCAAATATGGGAGATCAGGCAGCGTAGTCGTGAGGTGAAGATACAGTACGGCCTATGCAGTAATGAGTACCAGACTGAGATAGACGCGATTTGTCACCTTGCCGAGATATATAAGATTACCCTTGTTCGAAATCCGGACTTAAAGAAGGTCTTGGAATGCATTCCGCGTTTGAAGTCTGCTACAATTCGTTGGCAATTGGAGCATACAGATCAGAATCGCCGGGAAGACATGGCTCGCCTGAGTGGTAGGAGGTCTTGGTCTAAAGGCCGCGGGAAGAAACCTGTAGGGTCGACTTCTCGATGTAGTAATGCTGGAGGATCCGGAGCCGGGGGAGGGTCTTTTAACCTTGACGTTTTTTTGCGAGCTAAAGAGCCTTCGGACTTCGCCGGTAATTGGCTGTACTGTAGCAAACGAAAAGACCCTGCATCTTGATATTAGTAATGTAATAGATAGTTGTATGTACTTTATATGTACTTAATACACTACTTCTGTTTTGCCGTTGTGAATTCACCACTTGGCTTATTTACAGAATCATTTTGTATTTAATTTTCTCTTTGGCTTTGAGAAGGTGTAAAAACCTTTTATACCGAAATGAATTGTGGCCTTATTTGGTTAGTTTTATCGCTAGGATTGGAATTCCTTACACGCGTTTGGTGTATGCACTTCGTTATGACGAAGTGCTTAGTTAGATAATCTTGACAATGTAGTTTTGTACCTTCTAAAGAAGTTTTGACTTTTATTGTCTTCGGTAATTTCTCAAAAAGGGGGCCAGCCTTTTGAGGTGGAATTGTGCTGTGCATAAATGGGACTTCGGATATATGCATGAATGTAATGAGAAATTGAAAAACAATCGTATAAAAATGAAAGTAAATTTTATAAAAAGCGATCAAAATATACAAAGACCGGACTAAAAAAGTAAGACCGTACTAACACAAAGACCGAACTGACTCAAAACACCCTAGAAAAACTGGACTTACATGGATGATCGAACCGACACCTTGCCCATCTATACATAGTATTTTTTGAGGTTTGTAACATGCCAAGTTCGGGGGACTTGTTCGCCAGACATGTGGGCCAATCTGTATGACCCTTTGCCGAGAACTTCGCTCACCCGATACAGCCCTTCCCAAGTGGCTTCGAGCTTGCCTAGCTTCTCTACTCGGCTTACTTTGTTGTTTCTCAGGACAAGATCATCCACTTGGAATTGCTGCGTTTTCACCCTTTGGTTGTAGTACCGGGCTACTTGTTGCTTGTACTGAGCCTCTTTTATGAAGGCGAGTTCCCTCTTTTCTTTGGCGAGATCGAGTTCGACTCTGAGTCCTTCATCATTCGCTTCGGTGTCGAAGTTTAGCGTGCGAGGACTAGGCATGTCGATTTCGACCGGAATGACCGCTTCGGTGCCATATACTAGGCTGCATGGTGTTTCGCCATTTGAGGTTCTCGGGGTGGTTCGATATGACCATAGGACTTGTGGAAGGTTTTCGACCCAAAGTCCTTTAGCTCGGTCTAGCCGAGTTTTTAGCCCCTTCACTATAGTGCGGTTTGTGACTTCTGTCTGCCCATTCGCTTGAGGATGAGCGACTGAAGTGAAATGTTGTTGGATCTTCAACTCTTGGCACCACTCTTTAAACCTTTTGTCCGTGAATTGAGTACCATTATCCGAAACAAGGACGTGAGGTATGCCGAAGCGACATACTATGTTCTTCCAGACGAAGTCAAGAGCATTTGCGCTAGTTATCTTGGCTAGCGGTTCGGCTTCGACCTACTTCGTAAAGTAGTTTATCGCTACGATCAGGAATTGCATATGCCTCGGGGCTTTTTCCAAAGGTCCCACGATGTCGATGCCCCATTGCATGAAAGGCCAAGGACTTTGCATGGTGGTTAAATCGGTCTGCGGCACTCTTGGAACATTAGCATGAACTTAGCACTTCGGACATTTCTTGACAAGGGTGACTGCGTCTTGGACGAGGGTTGGCCAGTAATACCCCCACCTCATCACTTTTTTGGCTGAAGCTCGGGCTCCAATATGGCTTCCGCATGATCCTTCGTGGACTTCTCTTAGAACGTAATCCGTTTCGCCCGGTCCTATGCACCATAGTAATGGTTGTAGGTAGGATTTTCTATAGAGAGTTCTTTGATGAAGTTCGTACCGAAGTGATCTGCACAATATCTTCCTTGCCTCGAGCTTATCTTCCGGCAGCTGCCCCTTGTCTAGATATTCAAGTATGGGGTTCATCCGGTTCGGTGAAGTTGTGACCATTTGTACTTCGGTCATAGCATCAATGCTCCTGTGCAGTAATTCTTCCACTTTTGAACTTGGTGAAGACGCCAATTTACTTAGAATATCTGCTCGGCTATTTTGTGCCCTTGGGATGCGATTTATCTGGAAATATGAAAAACCTTGTTGGAGATTTTGAACTTTTTCCAGGTGTTGTTTCATCTTTTCTCCTCGGGCTTCGCTTGTACCGATTATGTGACTCACTGCAACTTGTGAATCACTATGAAGTTTGATGGATTGGATATTGAGGCTTTGAGCCAATCAAAGTCCGGCAAGAAAGGGCTTCATACTCCGCTTCGTTATTTGTGGTGGGGAATTTGTACCGAAGTGAATAGGTCACTTCGTGTCCATTTGGTGCGATCAGTAGTATACCGGCTCCACTTCCATTTTTGCCTGATGCTCCATCCACAAATTATATCCAACAATTTAGGGGTTCCTTTTCAGAAACTTCGGGTGCTTTCTCAGACATGTTGGTATCTACCGGAGTGACTTGATTAAATTTTGCCTCGACCAAGAAATCGGCCACGGCTTGCCCTTTTATTGCTTTCCAGGGTAGATACTCGATGGAATGCTCTCCCAATTCGATCGCCCATTTTGCTATTCTTCCAGACGCCTCGGGCTTAGTTAAAACTTGCCAAAGTGGAAGGTCAGTGAGGACATGTATTGTGTGGGCGTAGAAGTACGGCCGCAGCCTTCTTGCCGCATTCACTAAGGTTAGCGCTATCTTCTCCAATGGTTGATACCGAGTCTCTGGACCTCTTAGTACTCAGCTTATGAAGTAGATGGGATGTTGCCGCCGACCGTCGTCTCATACAAGAACTGCACTGATCTTTTCGTCCGAAGCCGCTAGGTACAAAGAAAGTGCTTCGGCTTCCTTTGGTACGGACAAGGTAGGGAGTTCGGCTAGGTATCTTTTGAGGTTCTTCGAAAACTTTCCTTTGAGCTTTTCCCCACTAGAACTTCGGGGCCTTCTTCAATATTTCAAAGAAGGGTAGCTGCTTTTCCGCTGCTTGAGAGAGGAAGCGGTTCAATGTGGCAAGACATCCTCTTAATCGCTGCACGTCATGGATTGAGTTCGGCATCGCCATGTTTTGGACGACTTGGACTTTGGCTGGATTGGCCTTGAGTCCTTCTTTGGATACCCAACATCCCATAAATTTTCCAGAATCTACCAAGAAAGTACATTTCTGGGGGTTGAGCTTAAGGTTGGACTGTCGAAGTACGTCGAGGGTTGTTCGGAGGTTGTCTACGCATTCGGAAATGCTTTTGCTTTTGACGACGATATCATCAATGTATACTTCAACAGTCTTGCCGATGTGATGGCGAAAGAGTTTATCGACTATCCTTTGATACGTGGCTCCGACATTTTTCAATCCGAATGACATTTTTTTTATAAGAAAATATGCCGAAGTCAGTAATAAAAGCGGTTTTTGAAGCATCCTCTTCGTTCATTAATACTTGGTGATAGCCTTTGTACAGATCAAGAAAACTAAAAATTTCGAAGCCTACTAAAGCTTCGACTTTCTTATCTATGTTAGGGAGTGGGTAACAGTCTTTGGGGCAGTGCTTGTTTAGATCAGTATAATCTATGCACATTCGTCACCCCCTTCTTTTCTCTTGATCATGACCGGATTGGCTATCCAAGTTGGATACTTCACATCGAAGAGGACTCCGGCATTCAGCAGTTGGTGAACTTCATCACGGATGACTTGATTTCGTTCTACTGCGAATAGTCTTTGCTTTTGTCTGATGGGCCGGACTGCGGGATCGATGTTTAAGAGGTGTGTGATTAGGTCTGGAGACACTCCCGTCATATCCAGCGGATACCATGCAAAGACGTCTCGGTAGGCCCTGAGGAGTTGGATTATTTGATTTCGGAAATGAGTTGTTCCGGCAAATCCAACCTTGACAGTCCGGGTAGGATCATCTACGTATAGTTGTACTTCCATGGAGTTCGGTCCCGGCTGTATATCGTCTCACTCCTCAGGCTGCTGTGGTTGCTATGCCTGATAGTGCCGAACTGGAGGTTCGGCATTTTTGAGGGCAACGTGCATGCACTCCTTTGCCCTCTTTTGGTCTCCTCGGATGGTCGTTATTCCTCCCTTGGTAGGAATCTTTACCATCAAGTGGTATGTAGAGCATACCGCTCGAACTGAGTTAAGCCAGTCTCGTCCGAGGATAATGTTATACGGAGACCGAGCTTTTACCACGAAAAACTCGATGACCATTGTTTCACCTAAACGTGCTCCTAATAGAAAGAGATCAGTAGTAGCAAGCAAGTAAGGTAACCCAATGTCGAATCTCAAGGAAAGTCTTGCAGGGAATCAATTATGCAGAACACGCGCTACAGAAATTAAACACCCTAAAACTAAACACAAGAATTTGAATTGGTTTTCCAAATCCTACAAAATCAATAAAGAAAGCAAATAAACCTAATCTAGTGAAAGCAAGTAAAACTACCTAGGCATGTAAAATAGAAGAAAGCAATAAATCCTAGAACTATGAAAGCAATAATAAACAAAGCAGATAAAAACATGATAAATTAATAAACCTAAATCTATGAATTAAAAACAAGCAAAGCAATTAAACCTAATCTAGAATCAAAGCAATAACAAGTAAGCAATAAATCTACCTAGACTTGGAATTTAACGAATTAAAACCGAAAGCGATAAAAAGCTACTTAAACAAATAATCGAAACCTAACCCTAAACAAATAAACAAACGAAGATTAAGAAAACAATAAACTAAACAAGGAACTTCGAGACTAAAGCAAGTAAACAAGAACAATAAATAAAGAAAAATACGAAAGATGGAATTAGAAACGAAAAATCGAATTCTTGAAACAAATCTTCAACGTCTTCAATCCCGAAAGCTCCAAAGCAAAATTAAATTAATCTAAAGTATGAAAAACTGAATAAAATCGTGCAAGAGGTGTTCTAGGGTTTACAAAGGTGATAGATATATATAGGGATCAAAATCCTAGAAAAAAAGGTAATTTTCGCTATTTCCTTCCGGCTGGCCAGCGCCTGTTGGTAGGCCAGCGGTCGCTGGCCAGGCTTCACAGCTCGGGGCTGGTAGCGCGAGCCAGCGCACGTGGGGGTCTGGCCAGCGGTGGCTGGCCCTCGGCGGCAGTAGCTCCGAGTTTTGTTCTTCTTCTTCTTCTTCTTCTTCCTTTATTCTCCATTCCTTCAAATTTCTTCACTTATCGACCCAATTCACGACTTGTTCACCGATTTCTCCTACACAACACAAAGACGAAAAATACACATAAACGAGAACAAAAACACGCAAAAGGATGACTCACACAACACAAAATACTAACGTAAAATAGGCACAAAAATCACACAAAGAATCGTAGTGGAACTGGTGGGGGCCTTCCCGACAGTGATGGGAAGGCTGATCACTCCCTCTGGGCAAGTGTCCTCTTGCGCGAAGCTTTTTAGAGGGAGTGGGGCCGGATTCATTCTCGCTGGATCAATTTCCAGCTTGTCAAAACATTCTTTAAAAAGAATGCTGACTGATGCGCCAGTATCCACAAAGACTCTATGGATCAGTTTGTTCACCACTCCGGCTTGGATGACGATGGCGTCTTGGTGCGGCGAATGGCCGGCACCGGATCAGCGTCGGAGAAAGTGATGACTTCCTCCTTTTTTAGGCGCTTGTGAGTCGGCTCTTCTCAGTTAGAGCTTCGGGACTCCGCCTTCATGGACGACTTCGTTCTCCCGGTTGGGAGGGCATCGATCGTCTTTATGACTCCATCATAGTGGAGTTCGTCATTATCCCCTTCGAGATCCTGCTGCTTCAGTTTTTTATCATTAGGGGGAGCGCAGTTTGTCTTCCCCTGTCTTTTCTTTCCGACTTGTTGATGCCGGTCTTGGTATTTCTTCAATACTCCTGCTTTGACAAGAGCATCGATGTCGGCCGCCAAGTTATGACATTCTTCCGTATCGTGACCGTGGTCTTCGTGGAAGAAGCAGTACTTGTCTTGATTCCGGCGTGTCGCGGACTTAGTCATCGACTTGGGCTTCTCGAACATCGCCAAATGAAGTTCGAGAATTTCAGCCCTTGGCTTCGTCAAGGGCGCATATTGAGGCTAGGGCTGAGTCCTTTCCGGATTGGGACGAGGTCCCAATCGTGATTATATCGGAGTCCTTTGCAGTCGGTCAAAGGCACTCCGGGTCGGACGCCCCTGGTCGCCACGATCCTCGAATTTTTTCTTGTCACCCTGGACTGAATTGTCCAAGGTTCTCTTTTTTTTGTCCGCCTCGTCAGCACGGGCTAACTTATCTGCAATGACCCACATCTCTTGGGTAGTTCGCGGGTTGCTTTTTACGAGCTCTTTGTAAAGAGCTACTGGCAAGATTCCATTCTAGAATGCCGAAATCACAAGCAGATCGTTAACATCGTCCACTTGGAGGCACTTCTGGTTGAATCACGTCATAAAGTCGCTGATCTTCTCGTCACGACCTTGACGAATGGAAAGTAGTTGTGCTGAAGTTGCTCGAGCTTCGGCTTTCTGGAAAAACCTTCTGTGGAAGGCGTTCATTAGATCACCATATGATCTGATATTGCCACGGGGCAGGCTATGAAACCACCTCCTCACGCTCCCGATGAGCAATTCCAGGAACAACTTGCACATGTGGACCTCATTGAGGCCCTGGTTGGCCGTGTTATACTGAAATCGGCCAAGAAAGTCGTGCATGTCCACTAGTCCGTCATAAGAGAATGAAGGGACCCTATAATTACCGGGGAGAAGAGTTCGAATTATATCATCTGAGTATGGTGTTCGGAGTGCTCTGTACACGCCGAACCCCACATCACAAATTCGTGGAGGTGAACGATTTTGTTCGTGATGCTGATGCTGACTTCGGTGGCGACCAGACTGTGCACTTCGGTTGCGAGATGAAAGCGGCGGCGGGTTACTCCGTTAACTGTCATGGTATGAGTGGCGAGAAGAGTCTTCGGCCTCAATATGATTGGGAGGCGGAGCCCGCCCTCTTTGTAGGAACTCAAGGAATTCATCCTGATTTTCTTCTAGGAACCGTTTAACAGCCTCATCCAAGCTAGGCTGTTCGGTTCTGTGACTCCTAGTTGGATTGGTTCCGTCTTGAGAGTTGGGAGGAGGATCCTGGTCGTTATCCATAGGTTCCTTCCCAGCTTTGTGACTTTGACCGGTTCCATCATTGCGATTGCGGGGAAGGTTCGTTCTTCGTGTTCCAGCCATGTTTTATCAGCAACAGAAAAATTCGCACGTCACAAAATTTTTACGTTTCCTACAGACAGCGCCAGTGATCGGATACAAATTTTTAGGTGAGCAATAAATGACTGAATTTAAAGAACACATGGGATTATGTGGTTCAATTTACTATGTAAATCTACGTCCATGGAAGGAAAATAGGTTTGTGTGCAACTGCTTAAGAGCAGTTGCTGGTGGTTAAGATCATGGGTGGTGATTTTGGTACACGTTACCGTTGTATAACCGCTAGTTGTACACATAGTGGAAAAGTTACAAGTGTGAGTTGTTTTGTACATCACTTCGGCTATGCCGGAGTGCTTGGTATTGCGTTATTCATATTCTCGCCGGAGTGATCTGGTTGACTTTCCTTGTACTGGAGGAGTTACCGGAGCCGGAATGAGTGAGTTGGCATTTCTTGTACGTGATCCGGAGTGAATTGCTTTGTAAGCTTGGTTCGGTTTGGGAGCTTCAGATCGGAGTGCATTACCGAACTGCTCTTGTTGATGAACCGTAATGAGTTGGCCAATTCTCTCGAGCCTATGTTGTTAATGTGTCAAATGATATGGGCCTTTCCATTGGGCTCGAGGGTTTTGGGCAATATCCCATCATGCACCAATACGTATACTGATGTTTCTCAAAACCCTAGATCCAATATGTGATGAAATAAACACGTAAAGAACACTAAGAAGTAACGTGGTTCGATCTACGTGAGTAGATCTACGTCCACGATGGTAAACAGTGTTTGGATATTGTATTGACGAGAGCAAGTATTACAGCGTACAAAGATTAGAGAGCCTGCCCTAATTTCCTCAACACTAGCTATTTATGTGAGACTATCTTTCTGCATGGGCCTTGAGCCCATGCATTG